>PISX010023949.1:0-28828 GCA_004024625.1 Mellivora capensis | reverse complement strand
GGTTTCACTTATTTGCGGAGCATAACAAATAACATGGAGGACATGGGGAGGTGGAGAGGGGAAGGGAGTTGAGGGAAATTGGGGGGGGAGATAAACCATGAGAGACTATGGACTCTGAAAAATAACCTGAGGGTTTTGAAGGGGCGGGGGGTGGGAGGTTGGGGGAGCCTGGTGGTGGGTATTGTGGAGGGCATGCATTGCATGGAGCACTGGGTGTGGTGTAAAACTATGAATTCTGTTACGCTGAAAAGAAATAAAAAATAAATAAATAAAATTAAAAAAAATAAATAAAATGTAGTTTCTACTCTGTAAAAAAAAAAAAAAAATTTGGTTTTCGCTGCCATCTGGACAAGAACTTCATGCCACATCTTGAACCAGAACCATGAAGCTAAGCTACTCTTATATGGATCCTCACCCTTAGAAACTGAGAAAACACTTGGTTTTTTTAACCCACTAAGTTTTGGGATAATTCATTGTGCAACAATACATTCGGTAAATTCCATAGGAAATCATAAGGCAGGCTTCAAGATCATTAACTGAGTTTTTAAGAAATATGGAAAGGCTTTTTTCTTCCCTAATCAATTAATATTGCTTTATTGATTCAACAGGTATTTATTAGATGTTTTTTCTGAATGTATAGATTTATAATCTATTTCCTCCATTAGAATTACAGTAATCAACTAATCACAGGTTTAGCTCTGAGATTTTCTAAGTTTTAGCACTGAAAGTCCCACGTCACAGAAAACCTCTTCTTCCTCATTTAAACCAGGGTAGTTGGTCACCTTAGTTAGAATAAATCAAGAAGTTAGGGACATTTTCTTGTTTATTTGTATGCTCAAGTATCTAGAACAGAACCCAGCATATAGTTGGTGTTGAATAAATATTTTGAATGAAAGAATTTGTAAAATAACATGGCAAGTGTTTGCTGATCACATTCCTCCTAGGATGGCAACAAGTTGAACTGGGGTGCATTTCAATGGTACACTATACTATTATGTCTTGATTGGAAGAAAAGTTGGCAAGAGAATCCAGTCATGGGATTAAAACCAATTAGGGCTGATCCTCAATATTGTTTTTACTTTGATCACACAGGGCATTGTAGGCCACAGTAAAAAGATTTGATTTTATTCTACGTGTGATGGAAAGTCATTGGAGGGTTTGAAATCTGGGAAGTGGAATAACTTTATTTATGGTTTTTTTTTAAAGATTTATTAATTTATTTATTTGACAGAGAGAGAGAGAGAGAGACAGTGAGAGAGGGAACATAAGCAGGGGGAGTGGGTGAGGGAGAAGCAGGCTTCCTGCCGAGCAGGGATCCCTATATGGGGACTGTCCCATATCCAGAGTCCCAGGACTCTGGGATCATGACATGAGCTGAAGGCAGGCGCACTTAATGACTGAGCTACCCAGGCGCCCCTTGATTTATGTTTTTAAAAAGATTATTCTGGATGCTCTGTGATGATGGATTTTCATGGGATAAGAGTGTCATTTAGCTGAGCATTTTACTAGACACTATGGAGGATTCAAAAATACATACACACAATGTAGATGGAATACATAATTGGTTAATATAAAAACAGTTTGTTATCAATAGAAGATAGGCATGTAACCTTACTGCATTTGTGGTGAAGACTGTAAATGTTAGAGAATTTAATAAGAGGAAGATATTTATAATTGATATTTTTAGGGAAGGCTTCAATGGAAGAGGTGGGAATTGAATTGATGCAAGATGTGTAAGTAAAATAGAGAAGCAATGACATTTTTGACAAAAGAAATAAAGTCACAGATGGAATAATGGTAGTGCATTTGTAGTAAAGGGGATAAATTGGATGATTAAGTCTGAAGATTCTTTTTAGTGAGCAACAGGCTACTGGGATGGAGAAAGATGGTTACCATTCCTTGTTTTTCTTATTGACATGACAGGGTATGTTTAAATTAAAGGCTATGTAGCATTGAGGTTACTGAAGAAAGAAGATGACCTAGGACCTTCTCCCCTCTTTCTACTAATATTGTCATACTTATCAACTCACCGATCCTATTCAGTAGATTTAAGGGTAAAGTCTGGGCAGGAGACAACTGTAAATTGTATATTGGTATACAATTTACAAATATACAAATTACAAATAAAACTGTAAATTGGTATACCCAAAAGTTCTTGTAGCAGAACAGAGATAAGATTTCAGCTATGAGAAACCCCTTGCCCAGGGGGGCTAGATTCAAATACTTAAGTTAATGGCTAGCAGGCTCTGACATCTCTAGAAAGATATTTGTGGCTTGTTATTCCACTTAAAATTAACAGTAAAAATTATCTATCAGTGGGCTTGCCAACTGCCTATCATTTATCATCTCATAATGGAGTTTTTAGTGCTAATTTTACATAAATGAATTCAATGACTAATAATATATTTTAAAAATTCACCAGGAGGACTACTGATGTGGAAAGATCTAGATCCTTTAAAGAGAATAACAATTTTATTATGGGTAATTATTTTACTTTTTTCTAGTAACTTGCCAGGGGAGTGGGAATGATTTGAGATCAATCCCTTTGCTATCTAAGAGACTGATTCATGGGCAAGATCAGAGAAAATTTCAGTCAAACTGTAAACATGATCGTTTTACTCCTCAATTTCAGAATGAAAATCGGGAACATTTGTTTCTTGAAACGTATTCATCTTTTTCAGGTTTGGAGGTACTACTGAGTCAACATTGTAAATTGTTTGTGATCTTCCTGACAATGTTATCCTAGTTCATCTTCTATTTTTTTCAACTTTTAACAAAAATATATTTTTAAAACCAAAGATATTATCAACCAGTGTCTGCCAAGCACTTCTCTTTTTCTCCTATATCGAATAGCCATCATATTTCTAAACATTTATTTATTTGAGATAAAGTGTGCACATGCAAGCAGGGAGCGGGGCAGAAAGAGAGGGAGAGGGAGAGAGAGAATCCCAAGCAGACCCCCACTGAGCACAGAGCCTGATGCAGGGCTCAATCCCAAAACCCTGAGATCACAACCTGAGCCAAAATCAAGTTAGACATCAACTGACTGAGCCACACAGATGCCCCTCTATTTTTACTTTTTATTTTTTATTATTTTAAAAGCAAATTTCAACCAACCAATAACTAATAACTTTCAATCTGAGCACATATGAGTAATAAGAATTAGTACTTATGTGTAAATTTTGGACATTCAGCAGTTTTACCGAGACGGAGTTGGGATCTGGATAGATATGTTTTCGCCCAGCAGCATTCCATGGCCTGGGCTGTTTTTTCTGACTTTCCACCTAATTAAATCTTTCTTTAAATTTCTTATTATTTAGGGCCTGTGAACTCCAATTGTCATATTTGAAACTAATATGAAGACTAATTTATTTCAGGTGGTAAACGGGTGAAAGTGGCTTGACATGTTAACTTTCATCTCAAGTAGGGTCTCCTGGAGACCCTATAAATTGATACAGAGGACATAATTCTCATGGTGCCATTAGACAGATTGTGGCAAGAGAAGGGAGAATAGATTGATACTCCTGGTCTTACTGCCAAAGTTATTTTTATGGAGACTGTATAATCAACAAAAGTCTTGTGAAAAAATGGCAGACATACAAAAACATCTACATTATTTGAAGTATAACCTAAAAATGAAAATTGAATGTAACAAAATACCACAGATGATAATGTTTTCATATATTCAAGAGCATATGCCTGCCCCCACAAGATCAATCAGTTTTAGTATCACTATTCATTCACTCAAGAAACACTTTGTGAGTCAGATGCAGATAAATAAGGAAGAGCATAAAAATATATTTAATTTATTTTTTGAAGGTTATACTATTCTAAAAAGGTATCCACAATTATAATGGATTCCACAATACCAGATATGTGTTTATTTATCTCTTAATTCAAGAATGGGTAGACAGGTAGAAGAATAAAATTTCCTTCCATATTATCACTGCACTTTCTCCTAGAGTCTTGATCTTATCCACAGGTTCAAACTAGCCTTTGAGAAGGATAAAAAAAAATCAAGATCCAGAAAAATAAACTCATCTTTCAGCTGGAAATGACTCAGATCTTACATACATTACTTACATTCATATTCCATGAGCCTGAATTTAGTTATATGGTTATACCTGTCTGCAAAGGAGGGTGGGAAATGTAGATTCTAGCTGAGTGTGTGACCATTTGGCAAAAAAAGAAGGGAAGAATAGGATTTTTTTAGCCTAAATAGTAATCTAGAATGAAGTTCTTTTCCATTTCACTCGTGTGTTTTGATTATCCTATCAATAGTGGGAGCTCCTGAAAACTTTATACCAAGTAGTACTATGAGAAACTAATTGAAGAGGGATAATACTCTAGGAGACCACTTAGAATGCTTTTTCAGGGCACCTGGGTGGCTCAGTGGGTTAAGCCTCTGCCTTCAGCTCAGGTCATGATCTCAGGGTCCTGGGATCGATCCCCGCATGGGGTTATCTGCTGGGCAGGAAGCACGTTTCCCCCTCCACCTCTGCCTGCCTCTCTGCCTACTTGTGATGTCTCTCTCTCTGTCTAATAAATACAATCTTTTAAAAAAACAATGCTTTTGCAGTAGTTGAAGGATGAGATGAATCTAGTCCTAACCAAGGCAGTAGACTACATTTATGGCTTATGTAAGTTGTATATTCAAATGCTAGGCAAATTACAGCAGACAGAAATAGATCTACTAATTGGAAAGAGATAGTGGCACCCATTAAATATATTTCCATTCTCCCACCCTCTGTCTCAGGGAAGAAGAATGAACATTCTTCCCTTTGGAATAGATGTTCCTAATGACAGATGTGGTATTAATGGCTTCCTCTTAGATCTTTGAACTGCAATGTAAGCTTTCACTTTTCTTGACTGCAAAAACCTTGTGAGAAAAAGATAGCACCAACCGTATTACACCTGCCATTACAGGAAGAACTTTAAAATATACATTTCCACAAATTCCACATGTGATTCTTAACACTCTAGTTGAGAAATACTATTAAATTATGAATATGTGAAGATTATTTATGACAATAGGTATTAATTTGTTTATAGTATATGTTTAAAACAATCTTTAAGTTTTAAGGACCAGTAGTAGAACAAAATTTTGTGATTAGTAACATGAATGTTGATAGGCACCTTGATGTCAGGCCCTTGGAGTTTGGGATAATCAGTATTTAGACTTGTTTAATATGTGCTACCAGTATTGAAAACTTGTGTCAATCATAACTATATTCCACATAATTTCTATTAACTAGTGGGAACCTTCTCTTAGTTTCATCAGGGACTCAAGATTTCTCTACAAACTCAGCTTATTCAGTGCCCTTCCATTCCCTGTGTAGCCTTACCCAAGTCTTCTGTGCCGTCTCTTGCTCTATCCTATTTAGGCTTTTCATTCTCTGTTAGGTATACCTGTGCCCTATCATAATCCACATTACACTTAGTTTTACACTGGACTTATTCTTCTCCATCCCTCCTAGCACTATTTAAATCTTTTCAACCTTATCCTGACCAGTTGTCTGCAGTGCCTTACCTGCCTTGTGCTAGCTCAACCTGACAAAGTCTGCCATGCCCCATTTTGCCCTGCACTGTTCCAACTTGCTCAACCCTTCCTTGTCCTAGGAATCTCTACACTACCCTACCTTTTCCTTCTCTTTCTAAAAAGAAAAAGAGAAAAGGTCCTGCTCAACCCCTCCTGGCCTTTCTCAAACCTTCCTTACTCTTGGCTTGAACCCACCCTACATTTTCCAGTATGCACTATCTGGCCTTTTCCTATCCTACACAATAGTTTCCTGCTCTGCTCATCAATTCTTGTGTCTCTTCTAGTTCCTGTCTATCAAATAGACCTTGAGTAAAGCTCAGATGCCTGTTATTCAATAGAAACATGATGGCAGTGATCCAACACACTGCCAGTGTCCTGGCACTAGCAGAAAGTCTCTGAATTTGAGGTTGGTATTTGTCAAAATTTAACAAAGATCTTTGTTTTATTGTAGATTTAGAAACTGCAATAAATTATTTTTATTTAATTAAAGTTTTATATCAACAGCTATAGATAACAGAGATAACAATTTAAACAACTATTTCAACAATCACAAATTGCATTGAATTTTATAGTATATGAAATGACACAAAAATCAGTTTAAGATAAAAAAGAAGAAAGGGGGACGTCTGGGTGGCTCAGTTGGTTAAGCGGCTGCCTTCAGCTCAGGTCATGATCCCAGAGTCCTGGGATCGAGTCCCACATCGGGCTCCTTGCTCGGCAGGGAGCCTGCCTCTGCCTCTGCCTCTGCCTGCCACTCTGTCTGCCTGTGCTCGCTCGCTCTCTCTCCCTCTCTCTGAGACAAATAAATAAATTTAAAAAAAAAAGAAGAAAGGAAGAAAAACCAGACCGAGTTTACATATATGAAATGATGAACAATTGGAGCAATACATGAACTATCACTGTTTTTTATAGTTTCCATACTTTATGACTTTTCAAAATTATCTGTAACATCTTTTACTATCTTTCAATAAAAAAACTTAGATATTTACATTTCATATGGAAAAGACAGGAGCTGTAGTAAAATAATTTGACAACAACAGAACTTTACTGAGTGCCAAAAATATACAATTAGTAAACATTCAATTCAGTAAAAAGAAATTTGTTACATAAAATTAAGAATACAAAATAGGCCAGATTGCTCTTATTTTAATTTTTTGGTCAATTTCAGTAGTCAGTAAATGCATTATCAATAATTTGTATCTTTTGGCTTATCAGCTCGGAGAGAGCTATTTACAATAGAGAAAATGAATAAGTCAAGTGACTGTAGAGCCAAGAGTTTGTTTATAATTTTTCTTTAATGAAAGCTGGTTCCTCCTTTCAAGGATGTAGTGGATTGAATGGTGGCCCAAAAGGTATTGGTTTTTAATTCCTGAAACATGTAAGTGTCACCTTATTTAGAAAAAGGGTCTTTGCAGGTCTGATTAAGTTAAGAATTCTGAAATCAGGAGATTACTCATATGGGCGGTGAATGCCATCATCAGTGTCCTTATAAGAGAAAGATAGAATGACATTCCATTGGAGTGATAAGGACATAAAAGAAGGAATGCTGTCAGCTACAAGAAGCTGGAAGAACCAAGGAACATATTCTACCCTAGATCCTCAGAGAAAGCATGGCTCTGCTGATACCCTGATTTTGGATTTATGGTCCCCATAAGATAAATTTGTGTTTATCCTTAAATAATCTATTGTTTGTGGTAATTCGTTATAGAAGCCATAAGAAACAAATACAGATTTTTGTGCCAGGAAATGGGATGCACTGTAACAAATACAAAAAATCTAAAAGTGGTTTTGGGATTGAGTTATGGAGAGGCTAGAAGAAATTTGAGAAGCATGGTAGAAAAAACTTAGATTTCCTTGAAGAGACTGATAGAAATAAGGATGTTAAAGGCTTTGCAAGTGAGGGCTCTGTGAGGACTCAGAAACATGGTAGAGAAAGCCTATATCATATTAGAGAATACATATATTGCCTGTTATCATAAACAGAATGCTGGTAGAAATGTGAACATTTAGAGGCATTTCTGGAGAAGGCTCAGAAAGAAATGGGGAACTTGTCATTGGAAATCAGAGAAAAGATGATCTTTTTATATACTGCCAGAAAACTTAGCTGAATTATTTCATTTTCTTTTCTGAGCATGTATCTTGTCTAGTGATGTGCATGTGGCTTTCTAAAGCCCACAGTGTACACAGGTTCTTTTAAATGTCTTTATTTCCCAGAACAATTGTCTCTCAGATTTTTCTGCCAGGCTGTATGTGGTCATGTGTGTGCTCAAACATAATCTATGGTCCCTGTTGGCTGCAGATTTTTCTTTAGGTTTACAATGTTTTTCAGCATTGCCTGCCATTTTTTTTTCTGCCCTTAAGTGAGTTTTTAGTTAGGTAAAGAAATGGCACCTTTTGTCAGTCTTTCAGGTAGCCCCAGGCAGATTAGAATTGATAAACACTGTAATTTGCAAATAACATCTGCTAGACTCCCTCCAGAACCAAGTACAAAGGCCTAACACTGCTGAGCCAAGGAGAGAGTGTGTAAAGGCAAGTAAAAATGCCACAAAGATTTCTTACCATTTGTAAGTTGCTTTTCCTCTTGATTTAGCATTCACTTGTTTGCTGTAAAACTTTGACCATTTCCCAAATGTCTAACAAAACTGGTTCTGACAGTTCCTACTTGTTTTTCTTTTTTTTAAAGATTTTATTTATTTATTTGAGAGAGAGGCAGTGAGAGAGCATGAGTGAGGAGAAGGTCAGAGGGAGAAGCAGACTCCCCGTGGAGCTGGGAGCCTGATGCCAGACTCGATCCCCGGTCTCTGGGATCATGACCTGAGCCAAAGGCAGTCGTCCAACCAACTGAGCCACCCAGGCGTCCCACTACTTGTTTTTCAATGCTTTTGTGGAGGAATGGATGTTTGGAATTGCTACTCCATAGTTTTGCTGGCCTTACTCCCATACAAACCTTTTTCATATGTTGCTGGATTTGATTTGCTTTCTTGTTGAGGATTTTGGTTCTGTGTTCATAAGAGATATTGGTTTTTAGTTTTATTGTGATGTCTTTGCCTTACTTTTGTGTCAGGATATCACTGACCTCCTGAAATGAATTGAAATTGTTCCTTCTTCTTTTATTATGTGTAAGGGTTAGTGAAGGATTGGTGTTAAATCTTTTTTAAATAGTTGGTATAATTTATCAAGAAAGCCCTTGTTCCTAGGCTTTTCCTTGTTGATTTTTAAAATTATTTATTCAATCTACTTATTTCTTATAAATTCATTCAGATTTTCTAATTCCTCTTGAGTCAGTTCTGATAGATTGTGTCACTATCAGAATTTGTCCTTTCTATGTTATCTATTTTGTTGACATGCAATCATTTTTAATATTCCCTTATATTTTTTTAATTTCTCTAAAATCAGTAGTAATATTTCCTCTTTCATGCTTAATTTTAGTCATTTGAGTCTTTTCTCATGGTCTGTCTAGCTAAATGTTGGTCAATTTTGTTGATTTTTTTTTCAAAAGAAAAACAACTTTGGTTTTGTTGAGTTCATTATTTTTCTATATTTTACTTATCTTCACTCTAGTCATTATTTCTTCGAATTGCTTTGGAGTTTGCTCTTCTTTCTTTTTCTGGTTTATTCAAGGTAAGAGATTAGGATAGAGATTTTGAGACCTTTCTTTTTTAATTTTTGAAGCAATGATTTTAGCTCAAAGAACTGCTTACTCTGCATCCCAAGTTTTGATATGTTTTGTCTTTGTTTTCACTTATTTCAAAGTATTTTCTAATTTGTCTTGTGATTTCTTTATTAACTTATTGGTTATTTAGTGATGTGTTATTTAATTTCATAGATTGAAGAATTTTTCAGATCTCTTTTGTTATCCTTTTGTTATCAATTTCAAATTTTATTCTCTTGCTGTCAGAAAACATACTTGATATGATTTCATTCCTTTCATTGCTATTGTGACTTATTTTGTGGCCTAATATATGCAGTTGGCCCTTGAACAACATGGGTTAGAACTCTGTGAGTTTACTTTATGTGTATTTTTTTAGAGCACAGTATTTTAAATACAATTTCTCTTTCTTGGAATTTTCTTAACATTTTCTTTTCTCTAGCTTTCTTTATTGTAAGAATACAGCACATAATACATATAATCTATAAAATACGTGTCAATAAAATGTTTATATTATCTATAAGGCTCCAGTAAACAATGGGCTATTAGTTAACTTTTTGGGGAGTCAAAAGTTATATATAGATTTTCAATTGTGTCAGGGGTTGATGTATATAACTTCTAGATTGTTCAAGGATTAACCGTAGTCAGTTATGGAGAATGTGTTCCCAAGTATGTATTGACTTTCTGTTGCTGCTGTAACAAATTATCACAAATTTATGGGTTTAAAATAATCAATTTTTAAAATTACATTTCCAAACTTCAGAAGTCTAAGTGAGCCTCACTGGGCTAACATCAAGATGTTTACATAGCTATATTCCTTTATGCAAGCTCTAAAAAAGAGAACCTGTTCCCTTACCTTTCACCCTCTGGAAACTATCTGCATTGTTTTTTGGCTCATGCCCCTTTGTACTTTCGAAAACAGCAATGGGCATTTGATTCTTTCTTGAATTGCATGACTTTTTCTTTTCCTCAGATTGGATAATCTCAATTGAACTAGCTTCAGTTTTGCTGATTCTTTCTTCTGTTTCCTCAAATCTGATGCTGAACCACTCTAGTGAATTTTTCATTCTAGTTATTTTATCAACTTCAGAATTGCTATTTGGTCCTTTTTAAGAAATTCTTTATATCCCTTCGTTTATATTCTCTTTTTGGTGACCTTATTCTCATATTTTCTTTAGTTATTTAGGTGTGATTATAATTTTAGTTCTCTGGAAATATTAAATTAGCAATTTCAAAGGTTTTGTTAGTAAGTCCAATGTTGGATCTTCCTCAGGGACATATCATACTGACTGCTTCTTTGCCAATGTATCAGCTGTATTTTCTTATTCCTTTGCATATGTTGCAATTTTATTGAAACCTGGACATTTTAAATATTATTATGGAGGAAATCTTCAAATCAGATTCTTCTGCATATCCTTGCCAGCATTTGGTATTGCCAATGTTCTTGATTTTGGCCATTCTAATAAGTGTGCAGTGGTATCTAATTTTTATTTTAAGTGGAGTTTCTAAACTAATGTAGTAAAGTCTGTGTTATTTGTCATGTGTGACCTCTGACATCACTGCTCAGGCTGCTTACTGGGCAACTAATGATTATATGAGATTTTCTTAGATACTTGGAACCAATAAATCTCCTAGTTTGTGTAGCAGGGCTCTGTGTGGGGATGTGTATATGCCAGGACATGTCTTAAACACTTAGCTAGGCAGTTTACAACTCCATCTTAGCTTTCACTTCCTGGTTGCTTAAAACCTAAAGGTTAGTGAGAGGTGAGAGTTTCTCAAGTGAGAAGGTGAGGGCCTTCTCTGATGTTTCTGAGCATGAGCATAACCTTAGGTCTGTTCAAAGTCCTATGCATGTGGCCTTCTGGATAAAAGAAAAAGGTAAAGAAGGGAGAAAATAAGGTTGAGTAAAAGCATTCTAGCCTGCACTGTGATCCTAAGAGACTTCTGCAAGGTCACTGGGGCACCCCTGAGCCAAAGTCATGCATCAGAACAGTCATGAATGTCTCAGAAGTAGACCTATCTTATCTCTGCTGTGCTCAATTATTTACTGGCTGGGAGCAACTGGTAAGAAGAATGGCCTCTGAAGAGAGCAAACACAGTGATGGATTTCAAAGTGCTGCAGCTGGGCTGCAGGTCAATTACACTTCCTATCATCAGAGAGATGAGAAGGACTTTTTCATGCCATTATGCATAGCAATATAAAGTCATTTGTATATTTGTAGGTCAATTTGGCAATAGTTTTCAAATGTGTAATGCTTGTTCCCTTTCACACAGCAATTCTATCCGTAGGATTTTATCCTGTAGAAATACACAAGCATGTAAAATATGTGCAAGGTAATACTTATTGCATCATATTTCGTTGTTAGAAGTTGGAATCAGTTTAAAGATTTAGTACTAGAGGAATAGGGAAAATAGTGTATGGCAATTAAAGAGAATATTAAATAGGACATCATTGAAATATCTGCATGAAAGAAGCCATAAAAAAGGAAGAAAACTAAGTAAATAAAATGAAATTATTTATCTTCTTGAATAAAAAGTGAATTTTTAGCTCCAAAATTTTATCATATAGAAGAGATCTTTATGGGGCACCTGGGTGGCTCAGAGGGTTAAGCCTCTGCCTTTGGCTCAGGTCATGATCTCGGGGTCCTGGGATCGAGTCCCACATCTGGCTCTCTGCTCAGTGGGGAGCCTGATTCCCCCCCTCTCTCTGCCTGCCTCTCTGCCTACTTGTGATCTCTGTCTGCCAAATAAAGAAATAAAATCTTTAAATAAAATAAAATAAAATAATCCATATTAATGCTAGTTTTGAATGCTAATAGGAACTACTGGTCACAATTGCTAAGAAAAAAGAGGATGATGAAAAATTAATGCTAAATTTAAAATGTCTATGGAGAGGGGGGATGACCCCACAGTTGCAGATTTTAGATGCTATTGTAAACAAGCCTTTTAAAGCTATTTTAAAAGCATATATATAAGTGGTTATATCATAAAAATGATGAAAAGAGATACATACTTATGACTTAGGATACATTTCTCATGACAGCATTATATGTAGATTAAAACAGTGTTTTCTCTAAAATGTCTTAGAAATATGTTGCACTTTGGAAAACTGGGTTAGGTTACTCAAAAATAAACTTTATATGATCTCTCTGATATGAGGAATTTGAGAGGCAGGGTGGGGGGGTAGGGAAGGAAAAAATGAAACAAGATGGGACCGGGGAGGGAGACAAACCATAAGAGACTCTAAATTTCACAAAACAAAGTGAGGGTTGCTGGGGGGTTGGGGATTTGAAGAGGGTTGCTGGGTTATGGACATTGGGGAGGGTATGTGCTATGGTGAGTGCTGTGAAGTGTGTAAGCCTAATGATTCACAGACCTGTACCCCTGGGGCAAATAATACATTATATGTTAATAAAAATAATTTTTAAAAAAGAAACTTTAGTGGTGACCATAACTGACATTAAATTTGCAAATAGAGTATAAATAAAATTGTTTCATAAAACATGAGAGGTAGAAAAACCATTGGTGGGGCATCTGGGTGGCTCAGTGGGTTAAGCATCTGCCTTCAGCTCAGGTCATATGATCTCAGGGTCCTGGGATGGAGCCCCGCATGGGCTCTCTGCTCAGCAGGGGGCCTGCTTCCCCCTCTCTCTCTGCCTGCCTCTCTGCCTGCTTGTGATCTCTCTCTCTGTCAAATAAATAAATAAAATATTTTTTAAAAAAAGAAAAGAAAAACCATTGCTAAATGTGTGGTTTTAAATATACATGTGTAATTACTTTATTAAGTATTTTCAAAGTCAGTATTATAAGTAGATACTTGCTTTTTTAACTTCTTCTTATATAATTTTCTATATTTAAGTTAGTCACACACTCCTTTTTAATTTTCTTTTTCCTTTAGAAAAATAGAAAAAGTCTTCATATTCAAAATTATCTTATAATTGAGCATATATGAAAAATTCTCCAGCCCTGCAGAAAATCTGCTTCATTTCTCATATGGAGAAGCTAAAGTGCTTATTTTTATTACTAAACTTCTTTACATTCATTTTCTATCACTGCTGAACAAATTATCACACATTTAGTAGCTCAAAATGATCTCTGAGGATCCTAAATCCAATATGGACCTCACTGGGCTAAAATCAAGGCATCAGCAGAACTTCATTTCTTTCTAAAGACTCTGGTGGAGAATCCATTTATTTGTCTTTTCTAGCCTCGAGGAGCTATCCACATTCCTTGGTTCATGGCCCCATCCTCCTCCACCTTCAAAGCCAGCAACAGCAGTCTTAGTTGTTTTCATGTTACTATGTCTCTGATTCTCTGCAGCTGGGAATGATTCTCCATGTTTTTTTATTAAATATTTTATTTATTTATTTGACAGAGATCACAAGTAGGCAGAGAGGCAGGCAGAGAGAGACAGAGGAGGAAGCAGGCTCCCTGCTGAGCAGAGAGCCAGATGTGGGGCTCGATCCCAGGACCCTGGAATCATGGCCCGAGCTGACGGCAGAGGCTTTAACCCATTGAGCCACCCAGGCGCCCCTGATTCTCCACTTTTAAGGACTCATGAGATTAGGTTGGACATTCCTTGATATTCCAGAATAATTGGCCCATCTCAAGGTCCTTAACCATAATCACATCTGTAAAGTCCCTTTTGTCATGCAAAGTAACATATTAACAGGTTCTGCGGATTAGAACATAGACATTTTTGGGAGGTAGACATTATTCTTTCTTCCACATTATTACTTAAAGAATAAAACTCAAGTCAATTATCAATGTCATTTCAGGCTCATGTCAATAGAGCAATGTGTATCAGCAAATCTGTGCCACTGGGTTGGGTGTTATAAAGTACAAAAAGATATGAAGGAGGCCCTACTCTCAAGAGTATACTATATTGCTGGATCATCAAGAACATTCACAAAAAGACGATTAACTATAAAATGCTTATATGTTGTCAAATTCTTTTGTTCAACAGTATTTCTTGAGTACCTGTTATATTGTTCTAGGCTCTGCCAATACTGTGGGAGTAAACTACATCTATCTTCATGAAGCTGATTTTCAAGTGAGAAAAATAATAAATAAGAAAACAGACTAATAGTTACAATATAATGCCAAGCAATGATAAGTGGCATGAAGAAAAGTAAAGCAATTAAAGGGAATAAAAAGGAGTGGAATACCTATTCTGAAAAAAGAGTAGTCCTCTGTGAGAGCTGAATGAGTGAATGGTACAGAAAGATGTTTACTTCATTAGAGTAATCTTGAAGTCTTTATGTTTAAAAATGAAATATATGTCTTAATAGATAAGTAAGGTTAACAAATGGACAGACTAATATTTCTCCTTTTATTCCATGGATCACCCTCATCAGATTCCAAGATAAAGGCTCAAAACATTAAAATTCAAAAGAGAACTATACTACTCCTACCCTGCAACAACATGTAGCCTATGCCATGCTTGGGGGAATAATGAGTAGCTTAAACTGATGAAATAGATGGTTCAAACTGGAAGGATATTTGCCACCAGGTTAAGGAGTTTAAACTCTTTATAGAATAATGAACCATCAAGTATTAATGACCAAGCAATTAGCATTAAAAAGCAATATTTTAAGACTATCAGCAATAGTTACGATTATTATTAGTAGCAGCACTGTGAAGGATGGACTGAAGGTAAGGATGTCAGTAACAAGGAAAGGTATGATAAATCAATGGTAGTAGTGCAAGCATGAGGCATTAAGCTTCGGAGCCAGGTCAATTTCAATAATAATCAAAAAGAAAGAGCAGATAGGGAGGACATTATGAAGTAAGTAAAAATGGGGCTCTGTGACTGCGTTGATTGTAAGAATGAAGGAAAAGTCAGAAATGACTCAGATTTTGAACCAGGATAACTGGAAAAATGGGTTTGCTGATTATTGTGGAAAACCATTAGCTTCATGGAGACAATGCTCATAAATGATTATATAAAAGTATAGGAGAAAAAAGCTATTACTTGTTCCTGTAATTTTTCTAAATTTGCCAGTAATCCAAAAATATGATTAGAGCGTACTCGTGTACCCCTACTCAAGTTAACCACATGAAATAACCCCTTGCATTTAGGAATCAATGTGTTAAAAAAAAACCTTTTAATATTTAAGAAAACTGAAACTAGTCTTTTTCAGCAACCATTAGTAATTTATTGGCTAAGGAGGTGGTAGAATCTAATTACAGCTTTATGATTGTCAATATTACTAACATTTTGGAGAAAATTTGTATTACTGTACAGTTAGTTCTTAATTTATAGTACATATACTTAAACATAATGATGCACTAAGTAATAATTACTATCACTTTCTAAATTATAAGCCTCTCAATTACTTAGTGATCCATGTAAGGCAAACCTCATTTTTAAAATCCCTTACTTTTTAAGGCTGAAGTATATGTTTTTCTAGACCAAGATGTGGTCGCACAAAAATAAGGAACAGGTAAGTTGGGATTAGAGTACTCCATGCATTTTAAATTAAATTGACTGTGAATGTGAAGATATGTACCCTAACACATGCCCTGCCCCCACCACACACATACATATATATGCATAGTTTAAAATTTGTTAACCATATTACATGCCTTTGGACTTATCTATGCATGTCAAAATACACTTGAAAATATGTTTTTACTACTCTAGAAACATATCTGTCTTTACATCACTTTTTCTATGAAGTCTACTTTCTCTGCTTTATTTTAAAGACAATTCATACGATTCTCTCTTCCCTTAATTTTCTACTTGGAGAGAAATAGTGACCAACTATAAGAATCAAAGACCCTCCACTACTTTTTCTGAAGACAAATTTTAGAGCATTTTGTTATTTTTGAGATCCATGTGGCCATTTTGTTTTCTCATGTGTAGATATTTAATACAGGTAAGGGAGGATGTGTTCAGCCTTCAATAATGGCTAAGTATTCCTTATCAGAGCAATCTTGTAAGGATAACACTACACTGGGCAAAATACTAAATAATAATAATAATAATAATTACAAGGCATTGGATTATGACCAAATGCAAGCAGCAACTGGGAATAAATTTGACTGTCAGAAGAAAGTTAAGGTACTAGGTGAGATTCTATTTCTATTTTTCGATTTTTAGTGTCTTTTGGCATGAAAATAGGTCCCAGTCACTGCCAGCTTTGTGGATAATATTATGATAGAAATTTGTAGTCTACCTGGCTTGAAAAATAGAGGAAAGAGTTCTGGGAAACCACAGCTACTAAAAAGTGAAGAGAAAAATGGCAGAAGAAAGAGTCTAGGAGAGAGCTGCCCCAATATTATGAATAGTCTCTGACCATATCTCTGGCTGACTCTTGAACTACACATAAGTGAGACAGAATGCAACAAGTAAAACTAAGGTAAGGGAACTGAACTGAGATCTGAACTGTCATCTTCCATAGGAGAGACATTGCTGACATTATCAGTTCAACTAAATTAACAGCCTATTTTTAAAAAATAATACTCTTTTGCAAAACATTACAAAATGAAATCCAGGGTTTCATAAGGTTTACAGCTTTAATGTACAACTAAAAATACACAAAATATGAATAATTGGAGAAATGACTGATTCAAAAGGAAAGAAAATCAATGAAGACCAGCCTCAAGATTTTATGACTATTTCATTATATTAGAAACCCAAGATTTATTTATGTTTTTTTATTTGTCCCAGGTGGGGTTTAACTCTCACTTTCCCACACTGAATTATTTCTGACCCCACCAGAAGGATCCCTCAAATTGGCTAAAGCGAAAAGTTGGGAATGAAGACCCTTTCTCCACCATCTTGCCAGGGAAGTTGCCTTTTTGAAAAAAAAAAAAATCAAAAGGTCATGTGTGAGCCTGGATGAATCCCACTCTCTGCTTTTCATAGTCCAACCACCTCATCTCACCCCCTTTTGGGGGTGAAAAATGTTCCCAAATTCTCCTCCTTCACCTTGTTAAATACCAAGGGGAAATCTTGCCATGGTAACATTTTGCCTTCAGGCTGCCTTTCTTTTCCATCCTCATAAATACCCAATATTTTATAACACAGCTTTTATAACTTTGATGAGGGATATAAAGGAAGTATGCTTATTATGAATTAAAAGAAATCTCAGCTGAAAAAAGAATCTATAAAATAAACAAAAAGGAACTTGTAGCATTAAAAAATGCAATATCTTAAAATAAATTGTTCAATAGACTTAACAGAAGAATGGAAATGCCAGGAAAAAATCGGGAAATTTGAAGATAGATCAATAAAAATTATCCCATCTTCCATAGCAATTAGAATATAAAGAAATATAAGGCATCTAAAGTGGTAAGGAAGAAGTAAAACTTTCACTTATTCCAGATATCATGATACTATATGTAGAAAAGCGTAAAGACTCCACCAAAAAACTAGTAGAACTGAAAGATGAATTCAGTAAAATCACAGGACACAAGATGAGTGTACATAAATCTGTGCATTTCTATACAATAATAATGAAGCAGCAGAAAGTGAAATTAAGAAAACAATCCTATCTACAATTGCACTGAAAATAAAAAGATACCTAGGAATAAACCTAAATAAAGAGGTGAAAGACTTTTACTCTAAAAAAACCCATAAAACATTGATGAAAGAAATTCAAGATGAAGCAAAGAAATGGAAAGACATTCCATGCTCATCAGTTGGAAGAACAAATATTGTTAAAATATTCATACTACCCAAAGCAATCTATAGGTTTAATTCAACCCCTATCAAAATACCAACAGCATTTTTAACAGAACTAGAACAAACAATCCTAAAGTTTATATGGAGCCACAAAGGACCCCGAATAGCCAAAGCAATCTTGAAAAAGAAAAATATAATTAGATCCATCACAATCCCAGATTTCAAGTTATATTACAGAATGGTAGTAATTAAAACAGTATGGTGCTGGCATAAAAATGGACACATATAGATCAATGGAATAGAAAAGAAAACCCAAAAGAAAACCCACAAATATGTGGCTAATTAATCTTTGACAAAGGAGGGATGAATATTCAATGGGAAAAAGACAGTCTCTTCAACAAATGGTGTTGGGAAGATTGGAAAGCTACATGCATAAGAATGAAGCTGGGCCACTTTTTTTCACCATACACAAAAATAAAGTTAAAATAGATTAAAGAGCTAAATGTGAGACCTGAAACCATAAAAGTCCCAGAAGAGAACACAGGCAGTAATTTCTCTGACATTGGCCATAGCAATATTTTTCTAGATGTGCCTCCTGAGGCAAGGAAAATAAAAGCAAAAACAAACTGTTAGGACTACATCAAAATAAAGTTTCTGCACAGTGAAGAAAATGATCAACAAAACTAAAAGGCAACTACCAAATGGGCAAAGATATTTGCAAATGACGTATCTGATAAAGGGTTAGTATCCAAAGTACATAACGAATTTATCAAACTCAATACCCCCCAAAATCAAATAATCTAATTAAAAAATGGACAGAAGACTTGAAGAGACATTTCTCCAAAGGAGAGAGACGTGCAGGTGGCCAATAGATACATGAAAAGATGCTCAACATCACTCATCATAGAAATGCAAATTAAAAGTACAATGAGGTATCACCTCACATCTGTTATAATGGCTAAAATAAAAAACACAAGAATCAACAAGTATTAGTGAGGATGTGGAGAAAAAGGAGCCCTCATGCACTGTTGGTGGAATGAAGTCTGGTACAGCCACTGTGGAAAACAGTATAGAGGTTCCTCAAAAAATTAAACATAGAATTGCCCTGTGATCCAGTATAGCAGCATTATTTACAGTAGCCAAACTATGGAAGCAGCCCAAGTGTCCTTTAATAGATGAATAGATAAAGAAGTTTTACACACACACACACACACACACACACACACACACACACACACAGGATTATTACTCGGCCATAAAAAGAATGAATCTGGTCATTTGCAGCAAAATGGATGGAGCTAGAGAGTATAATGTTAAACAAAAGAAATCAGTCAGAGACAAATACCATATGATCTCCCTCAGATATGGAATTTAAGAAGTGAAACAAATGAGCAAAGGAAAGGAAAAGGAGACAAACCAAGAAACAGACTCTTAATTATAGAGAACAAAATGACAGCTACCAGAGGGCAGGTGGGGGGGGGGAGGGGTGAAATAGGTGATGAGGATTAAAGAGTACACTTATCATCATAAAAAAAAAGTATCCTATGTGAAAAACAGAAATATTGTCTTTCAAATGAGCAGATACCTAACATAGTATTACTGGAGTTCCAGAATGGAGCAGAAAAAAGTATTTGAAGAAATAATGACAAACAAAATCACAAATTTGGTTAGATGTATAAATTTACAGATTCATGAAATTCAGTGAAACCCAAACAGAATAAATACCAAAAAACCACCTCTAGACATATCATAGGTGAGCTACTTAAAACCATTGATGAAGAAAATTTGAAACAGCAGGCAAAAGTAATGCATTAAATCAGGGGGAAATTATTTAATAAACAGTGACATAAGAAACAATGGAAGTCAGTAGATAGTAGAAAAACATTAAGTGCTGGAAAAAAAACATGAAATGTGATATCATACTTTGTTAATGAGGACAAAACAAATTCATTTTCAGATAAAAGAAAGCTTAAAGAATTTGTCACTAACAGACTTGCATCATAAAAACTATGAAGGAAATTTTTCAGAATTAAGAAAAATAAGACCAAAAGAAAGTATGGAAATTTACAATAAAAAATCAGTTGTAAATCATAGATTATTCCAAAACAAAATATTAAGGTAGTCTCTATCATTGTATTTTAACTAAATGGTGGTTCTTCTCATATTCTGTTGTTCTCTGGGAATAAATCATTATGTCAGTGACCTTTGAAATAATGTTTATCAAGTCTGACGATTTACTTTCTGAAGAAATTATGAAAGATGTGTATGTCTATGCATGTAAAAGAAAGATTTTGCAGATGCTTTTTAAATATCTTTAAATTTAACTATTTTTTTCAAAGATTGGGTTGAGAAATCTGCTCTTAAAATGGGGTAAAATGGAATTTTCTACTTGACCTTCTGAAAATCATCCAAAAGCAAAAGGAGAACAAGACAAATAATTTCTTGTTTGGTTGAACTAAGGGACATCTAGAACTCTGAATCCCACTATATAAAGAAGGGCTTCATAAACATTTAAAGTTAAACAGTGGTGCAGAAAGACACGGAGACACAATGTCAATCCCCATCTCCCAAATATGTAGCACATTCTGAGGAATAAAATCAACAATGCTTTATTGTAAGAGAACTATTCCATTACTTTAATAGCTTAAGTTATGTTCTGAGTACATTGTAAATTGCTTACCTTTTGCAGAGACATCTTTCAGAAAGGGTTGAGGAAAATTATACATAAGTGTTCTTTGGAGCTCACTTTTAGTTCAAAGAGATTCAGTTTTTTTTTTTCATTGCAATAACAATGAAAATAAATTGTAAAAATCTGAACTCATTGACAAAAATCTATACTACCTGGAGATAGTGACTAAGTGGATCAATTGTCTCCATTACAGCAATTTAAAGTGTCATCTGATTAGAATAAAATACAAAGAAGTTCCTTTAACCACACTACCAGTTAACTATTTGCCAAAATAATCAATATTCTGTTTCCTCTATAAAGCATTCTAATTGATGCCCAGGGCAGTCTAAATGCTGTTAGTTGGCTGTTTTCTTAGTACCCTCACATGCTTTTCCTCCCACTATTTAAATTCTGTGCTTACTAAGAGTCTGCTGAGTTTGTTCCAAAAGTTATTTATGCTAGATGTACATGTTAATGTATTAAGTGATCTAAGAAAATGTAATGTAAAGTGATGAAATATAAATGCAGAAAGAGCTGTTCTTTCTATGAAAACTTACATCAGTGCTTTGGAAATTATTATTAAAAGTTTGTCTCTAATACATAGATCATTGGAACAGAATAAAAACCCAGAAAGGGACCCACAACTTTATGATCAATTAATCTCTGACAAAGCAGGAAGGAATATCCAATGGGAAAAAGACAGTCTCTTCAACAAATGGTGTTGGGGAAACGGGACAGCAACATGCAGAAGAATTAAAGTGGACCACTTTCTTATACCATGCACAAAAAGTAAAAATGGATCAAAAATCTAAATGTGAGACAGGAAACCATCAAAATCTTAGAGGAGAACACGGGCAATAATCTCTTTGACATTGGCTCTAGCAACTTCTTTTTTTTAAATTTTTTAAAAGACTTTATTTATTTATTTCACAGACAGAGATCACAAGTAGGCAGAGAGGCAGGCAAAGAGAGAGAGGGGGAAGCAGGCTCTCCACCGAGCAGAAAGCCCAATGCGGGGCTCGATCCCAGGACCCTGAGATCATGATCTGAGCTGAAGGCAGAGGCTTTAACCCACTGAGCCACCCAGGCACCTGGCTGTAACAACTTCTTACTAGGTTTTTCTCCTGAGGCAAGGAAGACAAAAGCAAAAATAAACTATTGGGACTTGATCAAAATAAAAAGCTTCTGCACAGGGAAGGAAACAATCAACAAAACTAAAGGCAACCTTTGGAATGGGAGAATATATTTGCAAATGACATAAACAATAAAGGGTTAGTATCCAAAATACATAAAAAATTTATCAAACTCAATACCTAAAAAGCAACAGTTTTTTAAAAAGCTAAAAAAATGGGCAGAAGACATGAATAGACATTTTTCCAAAGAAGACATACAGGTGGCTAATTGACTTATGAAAATATGCTCAATATCACTCATCATCATGAAAATACAAATCAAAACCACAGTGAGATATCACCTCACACCAATCAAAATGACTAAAATTAAGAACATGGGAAACAACAGGTGTTGGCAAGGATGGGGAGAAAGGAGAAGAGTCTTACACTATTGGTGGAAATGCAAACTGTTGTAGCCACTCTGTGAAACAGTATGGAGGTTCCTCAAAAAGTTAAAAATAGATCTACCCTATGATCCAGCAATTGCGCTACCAGTATTTACCCAAAGGATACAAATATGCTGATTCAAAGGGATACAGACACCCCTATGTTTCTAATAGCATTATCAACAAAAGCCAAATTATGGAAAGAGCCCAAATGTCCATCAACTGATAAATGGATAAAGAAGTGACATATACTTTTGGGGACATGATCTGTTACAGACTGTAATCTTTACTACATATTCTTATGAATATGCAATCTATAAGATTCTATACTACATATTCTTATGGATATGAGATATAATGGATATTCTATTATATATAACATATATATGGGAATATTACTCAGCCATCAAAAAGAATGAAATTTCCATTTGCCATGATGTGGATGGAGCTAGAGATTATTATGTTAAGTGAAATAGGCCAGTGAGAAAAAGACAAAACATCATATGATTTCACTCATATGTGGAATTTAAGAAACAAAGCAAATGAGAAAAGGAAATAAAAGCAAGAGAGGCAAACCAAGAAACAGACTCTTAACTATAGAAAACAAATTGATGGTTACTGGAAGGGATGTGCATGGAGGGATGAGTTATATAGGTGATGGGGATTAGGGAGGACACTTGTGATGAGCACCAGGTGTTGCATGTAAGTGAGGAATCACAAAATTCTACACCTGAAATTAATATTGCACTGTATGTTAACTAACTGGAACTTAAGTAAAAACTGGGGGAAAAATTTTTAAAAATATGTACATAAATTAATAAAAGTTGTTTTGAAACACTGGTTTTGAATTTGATGTGGATAAGACTGCAAAAATAGGGAAAATTTCATTAAAATTTAGATGATTTTTGAACTCAGATTTCTTCCTAATTCTTTAAGTTCTTCAAGGAAACTCAAAAAAATTGTAGAAAAATGAATTATCTGATATAGTTTATATCAGAAAGATAATGTGGAGCTCAGATTATTGATTTTGTATACTCAAAGCAAAGGCCCTATGTCAAAAAGGGCCAGTATACATTTTGTGTTTTAAACTTTTATGGTACATATTCATTATTTTTTTAAAATTTATGTATTTATTTTGTCAGAGAGAGAGGGAGAGAGAGCGAGCGAGCACAGGCAAGGAGAGTGGCAGGCAGAGGCAGAGGGAGAAGCAGACTCCCTGCCGAGAAAGGAGCCCAATGTGGGACTCGATCCCAGGACGCTGGGATCATGACCTGAGCCGAAGGCAGCTGCCCAACCAACTGAGCCACCCAGGCGTCCCCATATTCATTATTTTTATGTTTCCTCAATTTAGCACACTTTAAAGAAACTACCACTATGTCAGAGAAAAAAAAGGCTTATCAATGCCCTTTGATGTGTGATTAGTCATGAAACTTTCATTTCCAGAAAGTCTTCTGGGGAATTACTGTATTTTTGTGTTTCTCTGTTTAACAGTATTTTAGTACCATTAAGTATGTGCTTTCTAAAGTGGAGAAGTCATGTGAATAAATACAGTTTCCAATTATCATTGTCCAACTCCATTTTTCTCCTATTAGCATTTTATTATTATAAGTTAACTTTGCATGCTGATAATAGTTAAAAGCCTCTGTAGAAAGCTTAATAATCATTTTAATAATAGTTAGCATTTATGGAAGCTTTACTATATGCCAGTCACCTTGCTAAGTGCTTTATAGGAATTAGCTCCTTTAATTTTCATAGCTCTCAAACTATCCCAGTTATGAGACATGTTATCATCAAATAGCCTATCATATCGACCTTTTGTGTCAAATATTTATCATAATGAATCATCTCGGTGCCTAATTCTGAAGTGAGCAATCTAGCATAATATGAATAGCCTGCTGTTTTGGATAAAAAAAACACTGCAAAGTAATGAAAGTCCTTAGGTTTAAAAAATGGAACAAATTCCAAAGAAAAATCTCTTCTTTACTCAAATTCATGGAATAATCAAATTTAAAAGTAAAGATAAAATTAAGGAAATCTACTTCACTGAAGGATAATTATTCAGATAAATGAATTCAGATAAACAAATTCATTTATTCAAATATGAGTTTCACTAATGTTATAATTTATTTTGACTTTTAGAATATGTAATAAAGTTTACATTCTGTAAGAGATCATTTCCCCAAAAGTCATGAAGCATGACATTCATTGTATTAATTTCTACTGAAATCAGGGTTTTCCCCCAAATAAACATTTAAAAGTACTCTCAAATTTTCCTGAACTTTTAGTCTCTACAAGCCCTTTACACCCACACTAATTTAACCTTAAAAAAAAAACCTCCAAAAGAGTAGGTACATTATTCTTTCCAATGTACTGATACACAAAATGATATTGGGAGAATATGGGAGACTTGCTAGAGGACCCACAATAAATGTGGAAGTCTAATGTAACAGAATGCTGAATAGGACTTTTCTTATTGCCCTGAGGTTGTCCACCAGAACCCATAGCTGAAGATTCAGAAAAAAAAAATGATACTAAGTCACTAAGTATGTTTTTCTAAAAGAAGCCTCCATCGAGTGGCCCAGAATGAGGTCCAGATGTCACACTGCATGTGTCCCAACTCACTCATACCATAGTCAGCCACCACCCTACTGCTTCACCCTCGTATAATAAGGAGCGCACCAGGGAAGGTAGACTGCTGTCAAAGTGACTCCTCTGCCTCCTTGTCCTAGTGGGAACAGGGTGCTGTTTTATATGTTTTGGTTCACTTTTCTAAATTCTTTTTTTCTTTCTGTTCCCCAAACTGGATAATTTCAATAATCTTAACTTCAAGGTCACTGATATTTTTCTTCCTCCTCAAATTTGCTTTTGAACTCCTGCAGTGGAATTTTCATTTCAGTTATTTTACTTTTAAGCTGCAGCATATGTATTTTTATAATTTCCATCTCTTTATTGATATTATCATTTTGCTCATAAGTCATTTTCCTGAATTCTTTTAATTCGTTGTTCATGGTATCCTTTGGCTTTGAGCATATTTAATAAGACAGTAGGTTTAAGGTCTTTTTTTTTCTAGTAAGTCCAGTATCTGTCCTCAGGAATGGTTTCTGTCAGTTTATTATTATTTTTTTCTTTTGAGTCATATTTAACTGCTTATTTCAATGCTTTGTGATTTTTTTTTAAGATTTTATTTATTTATTGGACAGACAGAGATCACAAGTAGGCAGAGAGGCAGGCAGAGAGAGAGGAGGAAGCAGGCTCTCTGCTCAGCAGAGAGCCCGATGTGGGGCTCGATCCCAGGACCCCGGGATCATGACCTGAGCTGAAGGCAGAGGCTTTAACCCACTGAGCCACCCAGGCGCCCCAACTTTATGATTTTTTTAAGTAAAACCTGGGCAGTTGAATATTATAATGTGATAATTCTGGAAGTCAGATTCTCCCTCTTCCCAAATTTTAGTTTTTCTTAATTATGAAATGTTGTGATCATCTATTTGATTAGTTTCAAAAATTCTTTTATTTTTTTAAAGATTTTATTTATTTATGAGAGAGAGAGAGTGAGAGAGAGAGAGCACAAGAAGGGGAGAGGGTCAGAGGGAGAAGCAGACTTCCTGCTGAGACTCAATGTGAGACTCCATCCCAGGACTCCAAGATCATGACCTGAGCCAAAGGCAGTTGCTTAACCAACTGAGCCACCCAGGCCCCCCAAAAACTCTTTTTAGAAAGACTCTATTGTTTGACATGTATGGTCACTAAAGTTTCTGTTCTTTTGTCTTGTGTTCAGCTAGTGTTTTGACAAAAATTGTCTTGAACACAGGATTAAAAACAAACAAGAAAATAGACACACAAAAAGCATGTCTATTAGTCTTTGCAGAGTGTCTCTGTTCTGGGGCTGTTTTTAATTGTATCTTAGCCTTCATTTCCTACTTGCACAGAGCCTGGAGATCAGCCAGAGGTAAAAGTTTAGGATTTTCTGATGTCTTTTCAGGGTGTTCGTCCTGTCCTATGCATGCATTTAGCTTTCTCAATTCCCTAGAATAGTTTCACACTTTTGAGTACCCTAATTTCCTAAGATAACTCTCACCTTAGCTTTTCCTCCCAGGCTGGATGTAGTCCATTGTATGTCTCAACCATAATCTTTTACCCAGGCAGCTGCTAGCTTTTTTATTCTCCTGACAGTATTTTCAAGCAATTCCTGATGCTTTCCTGCCCATAGTGAGTTCCAAGTTCACGAAAACAAAGAAGAATGCCTTGTCCTAGACTTCAGGTAGTCCTCAACCTGATCAAACTGATTAAAACAGACAAACGTAGTAATTTATCAGTGTGATCTGTTCTACTCCCTTCAAAGTAGGAGATCAGAGTCTCACCATGAGAATGCAGTCTGTAATCTTAAATAAAGACTATTTCTAAGCCAGGGATAGTGTGGGACAAAGGGAGGTTAAAAACCCACAAAGCTTTCCCGCCATTTTTAAGTTAACTTTTTCTTGACTCAGTGTTCATTCGGTTGCTTTAAACTCTTGATATTTTCAAGAAATCTCACAAAGTTGGGTCTAAAAATGACTGCTTGTTTTTCAATGTTTCTGTGGGAGGACAGACATTTGGAGATAACTTCTCTACCAGTCCACTTATGTGACTCCTATTTTTTAAATATTCTTTTTTTTGTCATTATAATTCTCCTTTCTTTCCAGACTCCAATTATATGTATTTAGAGAGAATGACGGTAATGTCAGTTGATATTAATGTTAGTAATGTCAGAAATCTCTATCTATATTTATATATGTATCTATTTCTTCCTTTAAGTTGTTTGATATTGTCCCATATTCTTAACCTTTTTTTAAAGAAATCTCTTTTTTTTCTTTCTAAGAAGTTTCTATTGATCTGTATTCAGGTTCCCTCTTTTTTTTCTACCATCACCAATCTATTGTTAAGCAAGAGAGTAAAATTAACATTTCATTTATTCTGCCTTGTCTTCCTAAAATTTCTTTTTGATTTTTATGTATAGTTTTCATTGCTCTACTAAGCTTCCCTGTCAGTTCACTCATTAATACCATATTTTTCTTAATTATTTGAATAACATTTTCTTTAATATTTTGGACATATTTTCAATGACAATTTTAAAATCTTTGTCTACTAAATCCAACATCTAGGCTATTTTAGAGTTGATTTTTATTAAATGCTTTTTTTTTCCTGACAATGGGTCCTATTTTTCTGTTTTATTGTCTGGTATTGCTTATACTATACTAACTTTTGTGACTGCTATGTTGTGTAGACACTGGATTATTTATTCTTTCTCTGAATGGTGTTGATTTTTTTTCTATCTTGTAATGAATGAAATAACTATATAATACATGAATTTGAATAGGCTTGGTTTTGCATATTTTTAAGGCAAGTTTGTAAAAAACAAACAAACAAACAAAAAACCCAAGGTATTCTCAAAGACCCCAAAGCATGATAGAACTCAACTTCTAAACTCTTTTCACGTAGAATTTTCTAAGGCCTTGATTTTAGGTTTTGTTAATGTGATCCCACATTAGACCTTACTTTAGAACAGGAATCAGCATGGACCTGTTTTTTATACTATCAAGCTAAGAATGCTTTTTATTATGTTTTTATTTTCTTTTTTCAAGATTTTCTTTATTTATTTAAGAGAGAGAGATGGTAAGAGATAACACGAGTGGGGTGTAGGGGCAGAAGGCGAGGGAGAAGCAGGCTTCCCACTGAGCAGGGAGCCCAATACAGGATTCAATCCCAGGACCCTGGGATCATGATCTGGGCCAAAGGCAAATGCTTAACTGACTGAGACACCCAGATGCCTAAAAACAGAGCCATGTTTTATGTTTTTATGTGTTATGTTTTTGAAGGGCTTTTAAAAAGAAGAAGGAATAGAAAGAACAGGGGGAGACAAGATGGCGGGGAACTAGGAGGAGGCTCTGGTTCAACCTGTCCCCTAAAGTGAGCTGATTACCTACCAAGGAACTCCGATCACTCATGAAATCAGCCTGAGATCAAAATTCTACTCGTCAGGATCTCTACGGGGGCAGAAGACGCCAGTGGGCAGGCAAAGCGGAGTGGGAACACCGGACTAGTATCGGAAGATAAACAAAAGGGGGAGGGAGCCACCAGAGGAGATGCATTGGGAAGTAATACCCCAATACGAGAGTCCCCTAAGACTGGGGACCATCATTAACTTGAAGACTGATAAAAAGCACTCAAAAAGAGAAAAGATCGCAGGGTGAAATTGTGGGAATTGGAACAGTTAGGGACAGGGACTTAAGTCCCCCACGGAGGGCAGACACCCCTGGCCCTGAGCCAGAGAGAGTGCAGCGGAGAAACCAGGTCCTGGTCGCTGAGCTGCAAGGAGACCTCCTAAGGGCGCTGGGCGTGTGGCAGGGGCTGGGACCCTCCCAGAGCAGAAACAGACTTTTGTAGTCCCCACATGTGTGCCAGGCCACGCTAGCAGAGCCTGAGACGCGCTCCACCCCCTCCCCTGAGAGAGGCACGTGGGCACCAGCCAGGTGCTCTAGGTCCCAGAAAGTCTGATTGCTTTCAGCTCGGGCCAGCAGGAAAATCTCTGTGTGCCTTCCCCCCTTGGAACCTCTCTGGTGGTCTGGAGCTGCCCAGACAGCTGCCACTTGTGGTTTTGAGTACAAGCAGGACACACAGGTGTCCCCAGAGATCACGGCTGGGAACCTGCTCTGCAGCACCCAGAGGGGAACGGACTGGGGCTTCTCTCTGGGAGGGAGGTCTGGGTGCAGTTTGCTTTCCTCTAAACCTCCAAGAACCATCCGGAG
>PISX010023948.1:0-28834 GCA_004024625.1 Mellivora capensis | reverse complement strand
TATTTTTAATCACTTGAATTGTAAATTAGCTGAACTGTAAATTTTACTGATATACTCTTCCGTAAATGTCATTTGTTCATATGAAAAACTTAGACATTAACTAGTATGTGAGCACATGCTCAGTGAAGGTTAACTGTTATTTCTAGTAGTATTAGCATTTTTAGTAGGATTAAAAACAGTTTGTTAAGAGATTTTACCCAGTGTGATTTGCTGAAGAATCCAGGGATGTAGAATTGGGAAATCATCTTGGGTTTGAATCTGTCATTTACCAGCTCTGGGAGGTTTTTTTTTTTGTTTTGTCTTGTTTTTAAGATTTTATTTACTTATTTCACAGACAGAGATCACGAGCAGGCAGAGAGAGAGGAGGAAGCAGGCTCCCTGCTGAGCAGAGAGCCCGATGTGGGGCTCGATCCCAGGACCCTGATCCCAGGACCCTGAGATCACGAGCTGAAGGCAGAGGCTTTAACCTACTGAGCTACCCAGGTGCCCTAGCTCTGGGGGTTTTGAACAGGTTCCTTAACTTCTTGAGTATTAGCTTGTTAATTTTTTTTTTTTTTTAAAGATTTCATTTATTTATTTATTTGAGAGAGAGAGAAAGAAAACATGAGCTGAGGGGAGGCAGACTCCCTGCTGGGCAGGAAGTCCAACGTGGGGCTTGATCCTGGGGCCCTGGCATCATGATCTGAGCTGAAGGCCGACGCTTAACTTACTGAGCCACTCAGGTGCCCTCAACTTGTTAATCTTTAAAACAGTTACTATGGGGTGGCTGGGTGGCTTAGTCCCTTAGGCGGCTGTCTTTGGCTCAGGTTGTGATCCCAGGGTCCTGGGATTGAGTCCTGCCTTGGGCTCCTTGCTCAGCAGGGAACCTGCTTCTCTCTCTGCCTGCCACTCCCCCTACTTGTGTTTTCCCGCTGTCTCTCAAATAAATAAAAATCTAAAACAAAAAACAAACCCAAAACAAATCACTACCTTGCAGATAAAAATAGACATAACATGAGTGAGATGAGGGAAATAAATTCATTTTTCTTTTTTTTTTTAATATTTTATTTATTTGACAGATCACAAGTAGGCAGAGAGGCAGGCAGAGAGAGAGAGAGAGGAGGAAGCAGGCTCCCTGCTGAGCAGAGAGCCCGATGAGGGACTCGATTCCAGGACCCTGAAATCATGACTTGAGCCGAAGGCAGAGGCTTAACCCACTGAGCCACCCAGGTGCCCCACCTAGGAATACTTTCCACACACTTTATCTTCCTTAACCCTTCTATAGTAACTGTTTTTATTTATTTATTTATTTTTAGGATTTATTCATTTGTCGGAACACGCACAAGCAGAGGGAGAAGCAGGCTCCCCACTGAGCAGGGGACACAGCAGGGCTCCATCCCCAGGACCCTGGGATCATAACCTGAGCCAAAGGCAGATGCTCAATCTACTGAACCACCCAGGCACCCTGTAGAACTATTTCTTTTCCTAAAGAGGGAAGTCTTGGGAAAGAAATCAGGGGGTCCTGGTGGTTTACTGAATTCATCCCAATATATTGCCAGCACAAATGGGTTTTGCACAAGCCAAAGGGATCACTTAATTGTTCTGAACTTCTATACTGTAGGAGTTATAAACATAGTGTCAAGAACTGTTTAAAAAAGAGCCCACCAGCAGTGCCACATTCCTTGAAAACCGGGCAGGATGAATGTTTGAGAGTCCTTTGCTTATGGAGAATGCTAAGGCAGTGGGGGTAGTTTAGTCATTATGCTTCCTGAAGGATGAGTGCTTGTGGGCAGGTGCTCATTTCCATCTGGGAGTGAGGAAGTGTATTCATTTCCTTTGGAAGATTAAATTTTGTCCTTTGTTTCCAGTCTTTTATTCCAGTTGGTCTGCATTTACTGTTGCCCGGTAAATGTTCCAAATAAATTTCTTTTAGCGAGTTAACCTCTATTTTAAAACACCAGAGTCTATTGTCTAAGTCAGTATAACCAAATGAGAGGCTTCCAGAGACTTCTATCCCTTTGCCCACATCCTGTGTGGATTGCCTTACTCAGCCTCTCCATTCGCTGATCCATGGATGTCCAGCTCAAGGCTCATTTCTTACAATGTCTTGTCCTCTGATTGCTACAGGTATTTTAAGCATTGCTTTTCTGACAAGAATGAAACCTTCTGAGGGCCCCCTGGGGTCTTTGCTTTATAGAGGCCATATCAAATGATTTGTGAGTGTGATGATTAACTTGATTCATTATTGAGACATTGTGTTTCCCAAGAAGAATTATTTGTAATCTGAGCGATTTACTTAGAACTTTCATCTGTTTCTAATTTCACACAGACTTCAGGAGATACTTCAGCAAGACCCTATAGGGAGAGATAACTTCCTTAAAATTGGACTTTTTTTTTTTCTTCAATATTTTATTTATTTATTTGACAGAGAGAGGGAGAGATCACAAGCAGGCAGAGAGAGAGGAAGGGAAGCAGGCTCCCTGCCGAGCAGAGAGCCCGACGACGCGGGCTCGATCCCAGGACCCCGGGATCACGACCAGAGCCGAAGGCAGCGGCCCCAACCCACTGAGCCACCCAGGCGCCCCTAAAATTGGACTTTTAAACATTTGAGGGATTACTGAAAATTTCAAAAGACATATCTAACTCTAAAGGTATGGCTGGGTGGAATGGTTCCTTTTAATGTGAAGAGTCTGAGGTTTTCTTTTAGCTAGAAGGAACATACTTAAGTGCATAATTATAGGAAGTTTTGTTTTTAGTCATGGAAATCACACAAAAAATTATTTTTCTAGTGACTCCTGTTATTTCCATTAAGTACATCCTAGTGTCCCTGAAATTATGTGGTGCATTTTAGATTTGGAAAATGTGATGTGACAGTACGGATGGCAGATTTTGAGGCTGCTCACGTTTTGTGTTCATTTTAATTTGAAATGTTGGCTGCAGAAAAAGGAGTATTGTGTCAGAATGGTTTGTGTGAACTAAAATGTTGCATTGGCATTTTGTGGCAAGTAGAGTACCAAGACTCCAGACCGTTAATGTTCATTATTAAATATTATTTGAAGTATTTCATTTTATATGTAGGCATTTCGTTCATTTAGGCACTGATTGATTTTAACAGTTTTTGTGATCAGAAGGGAGAATGTGGGCTGAACTATAAATAGATTCCCCCAGCTATATACTTGATGTCATCAAAAAAGGTAGACCCATAAAGTTAAAAAGCTTCTTCAAAATACCGATCTGTTCTTTGTGGCTGTTAGGACTTGGAGGAGTGAGTTCTAGCCAGGGATCAGTGGCTGGCGGTGATTGAGGTGGAATGAAGGCAGTGAGAATGGGGGTAATGTGGAAATGGGGCCAGGTTACAGATATTGGTGAATTGGGGGGATCTGGTAACTCTGGATGGGGGTATTGGGGTGGTAAGAAAGGACAGGGGTGAGTTGTGGCTTTCTTGGCTTGGGTGACTCAGGAGGTGATGTCACTCACCAAGAAAGGGAATGTAGAAGAAAAATCAGATTTGGGAGGGAGGGTAAGTTCAGACAACCTGTTGACTGCAGGCCGTCAATTAAAAAAGGAATGAATGAATCTGGGTGTAATTTTTTGAGCTATCTGTAGGGCATCAGCCGTTTCCCAGGCTTTTCCATAAGATAGAGGAGGTATACCTGATCTGGGGAAAGAGCTTTGGGATTTGTTAATGCCCGGGAGGAGGAGGACCCAGGCAATGAGGACACGCTGGAATTTAAAGGGTAAGGGTGTGTCCCCAGTGATAGGTAAAGTGATTGGCTAGAGAGGTGGAAAGAAAGCCAGGGGAGTGTAGCCACCTCAGGAACAGGGGCTTGATCAGTAGGACAAGTGGAGCATATAGAAAAGCCAGGGACCCAGGGACTGAAGTTGAGCCAGGAGGAGACTCTGGAGACCGTGAGGAGCGTCTCTTGAGTGACTGGAGAGGCAGTCTGACTGCAGTGAACAGCTGTGGAGGAGACTGCTCTTCCAAGGCATGGCTGGGAAGGAAAGCACCATGCCCTAAAATGAGGCCGTGGGGTAGAGGGAGTCGTTGGCGTGTTGTCATCATTTTTAGATGAGACACTTGAGAAAGAAAGCCCATGGGTATTGGAGGATACAGGTGAGGGACAAAGGTTCCTTGAAGGAGATGGCTGTCTTGGCCCCGGAAGGAATGGTGTTTGGACCGGAAATGGGGGAGGACTGCTTGGAAAGAAGATGGCTCCTCTCGGAGAAGAGGGGAGGGGTTAAGTCTGCAAAGCTCCTGGTATAGGTGGTGGTGACTAGGAGTTTGAGTCGTGCCAGATGGGGTGGCAGATGGGGTTGCGGCTGTGTGGCGAGAAAGCCAGGGGCCCAGAGACAGAAAAATAAATAATCTAGCAGGAGGGGGGTGGGGCCCCGGACCAGCTGATGCTGTGGGTGGAGCAGATGGGGAAGGACACACCTATGGGTGTGGTGAAAGGCTGGGGGAGGAAGCGGGCCCTAAAAGGGCCTTGCTTGCCAGGCTGAGTGAGATTGTTGGATTTTATTTTCTGGGTAAGGAGGAGCCCTGTAAGGAGAAGTAACAGGTCAGACCTCTGATTTTGCAGCGGGGAGCTGTTTAACGGCAGAGTTTGGACAGAGACGGGGGTATTGTTTGGAGGCTATTGCGGTAACCTGGGGGAGGGTCCTAGGACTTGAAATGGGGCAGCCGCAGGGGCAGAGGTGAGGATTCCTGAAGTTGAGTAGGTAGATTGGCACCTGTTTGGCCAGGTGGGGTGAGGGGAGGAGACAGGTATGTGTTTGGGGCTGAGGATGGTCCTGCCCCTGTGGAACTGGCAGGAAGATAAGCGGGTCTGGCGAGGTGGCACCGTTCGATTTAAGGCACGTTTTCTGAACATTTGTGTAGCGTCCAGTTGGCGACTAGAATGAGGGGTCTGAAGCTCGGGAAAGAGGTCTCTCTGCTGGAGACGCATTTGGAGGCATGAGATCATCATCCTTGAATTGGAAGTGGTAAAATTTATTTGAAGGGACAAGAGAAAAATAAATCTTGATGTGGATATGGACTATAAAAAGTAAACTTCTGGGGTGCCTGGGTGGCTCAGTTGGTTGGGCAACTGCCTCCGGACCAGGTCATGATCCTGGAGCCCCGGGATCGAGTCCCACATCGTACTCCCTCCTATGCGGGGAGTCTGCTTCTCCTGCTGATCTCTCTCCTCTCATGCTCTCTTCCTCTCTCATTCTCTCTCAAATAAATAAAATCTTAAAAAAAAAAAGGTAAACTTCTCAGACCATTTCAGCATATTATTAACTTTCTTAGAATAAAGTCTTTGATCAGAATGTGGATGTGTGCCCTCCAATAGCTCAACATTTAATGACAGAAGGATGTTAGGAAATAAATTGAAGGAAATGTTTTTAAAAGATTTTATTTATTTGACAGGGACAGCGAGAGAGGGAACACAAGCTGGGGTGGGGGGTGGAAGAGGGAGAAGCAGACTTCCTGCTGAGCAGGGTGCCCTGTGTGGGGCTTCAACCCAGGACTGAATCAGGACTTGAGCGGAAGACAGACACCCAGTGACTGAGTCATCCAGGCACCCCTGGACAGAAATGTTTTTATCTTTATAGTTTGTTTTTTTTTTTTTTCTTTCTTAACTGTTAGGTTGAAATCCTTTTTTTCTTTTCTTTCTTTCTTTCTTTTTTTTTTTTTTTTTTTTAAATTTATTTGCCAGAGAGAGCACACAAGTAGGGGGAGCAGCAGGCTCCCCACTGAGCGGGGAACCTGATGTAGGGCTTGGATCCCAGGACCCTGGGAACATGACCTGAGCCAAAGGCAGCCACTTAATCAGTTGAGTCACCCGGGCACCCCTTATTATTTTTTTTTTCTTTTAAGTTTTATTTTTATTTGAGTAATCTGTATACCCAGCATGGGGCTCAGAATCATTACCTGGAAATCAAGAGCTCTTCCAGCTGAGCCAGCCAGGCACGCCCCCCCCCCCTTTTTTTTTTTTAAGATTTTATTTATTTATTTGACAGAGAAAGAGATCACAAGTAGGCAGAGAGGCAGGCTCCCTGCCGAGCAGAGAGCCCGATGTGGGGCTCCATCCCAGGACCCTGGGACCATGACCCAAGCGAAAGGCAGAGGCCTTAACCCACTCAGCCACCCAGGCAACCCCCCCCCTTTTTTGAGGGGAAGTAAAGTTTTTATTTTATTTTATTTTTTAAAAGATTTTATTTATTTATTTGATAGAGATCACAGAGAAGCAGGCAGAGAGAGAGAGGAGGAAGCAGACTCCCCGCTGAGCAGAGAGCCCGATGTGGGGCTTGATCCCAGGACTCTGGGATCATGACCTGAGCTGAAGGCCGAGGCTTTAACCCACTGAGCCACCCAGGCGCCCCAGAAGTAAAGTCTTTAGATTTTTTGGAAGTTGCAGCAGTGTGGTGGGTGCTCTAGAATTTGGAGCTGTGGGTGGCTCAGGTTCTCCCTAAGCCCATGCCTCTCTCTTCTGAACTGCCTGCACATCGTTTGGATGTAATGGTGTAGAAGAGTGCTGCTTTTATGGTATCAACAAACATTTACTTTTCCCAAGATTTTTATTTATTTATTGAGAGAAGGAGGGAGCATGCACCTGTGAGTGGGGAGGGGGGAAAGGGCTGAGGGAGAGTGAGAATTCCAAGCACTAGCCCTAGTGCTGAGCCTGACAGGTATAGGATAGTTCACAATGTGATAATTATGTAAAAGTAGTGTGATTACCTTTATAGCTGACCACACAGCTTTATTAAGATTTTGAGGGTGCCTGGGTGGCTCAGTGGGTTAAAGCCTCTGCCTTTGGCTCAGGTCATGATCCCAGGGTCCTGGGATCGAGCCCCACATTGGGCTCTCTGCTCATCAGGGAGCCTGCTTCCTCCTCTCTCTCTGCCTGCTTCTCTGCCTGCTTGTGATCTCTGTCAAATAAATAAATAAAATCTTGAGGAAAAAAAAAAAAGATTTTGAGAGGGGCACCTGGGTGGATCAGTCACTAAAGCGGCTGCCTTTGGCTCAGGTCATGATCCCGGGGTCCTGGGATCCCTGCTGAGTCGGATGCCTGCCTCTCTCCCTCTGCCACTCTTCCTGCTCATGTTTCCTCTCTTGCTGTGTCTCTCTGTCAAATAAATAAATAAAATCTTAAAAAAATATATATTTTGAGAGAGTGAGTGGGCACGCCTGTGCCTGTGCGTGTATGCGTGTATAGGGGGAGGAGTGAGGGGAGGGTGGGGAGAAAATCCCCAGCAGACTCTGGACTTTGTGCCCAGCCGGTGTTGAGTCAGTTTCACCACACCAAGGCCATGATCTGAGCCGAAACCAAGAGTCGGACACTTAAACTTACTGAACCACCCCAAGGACCCTGACCATCCAGCTGTAAAGATAACACTTTGCAGGTGTCTTTGAAGCCCTGGGTCTTCCTGGCCCCCTTTTCTCTCCGGTTCCTATCTCTCCAGTTCTTTTTTTTCTGCTATCCATGTATTTAATACTTTTATTACTGGTGTCTCTGTAAATATTAATCAGCAATAGTTAGTGTTACTTCACATATTTTGTTTTTTAAACTTGTGGATGTGATGGGGCGCCTGGGTGGCTTAGTGGGTTATAAAGCCTCTGCTTTCGGCTCAGGTCATGATCCCAGGGTCCCGGGATTGAGCCCTGAGTTGGGCTCTCTGCTTAGCGGGAGCCTGCTTCCCTTTCTCGCTCTATCTGCTGCTCTGCCTACTTGTGATCTGTCAAATAAATAAAATCTTAAAAAAAAAAACCAAACTTGTGGATGTGATGTCATTCCATGTTTTCTTCTGTAGCTCACTTTGGTTCAACTTTGTTTTTGAGATTCTTGCTACTCAAGTTCATTCTTTAAGTGCTGAACACTCTAGTGTGTCCTTTTTTCTGTTGATGGACATTTAATATTTCCTTCCATTTTTCTCCGTTATAAATGACATTGTGATCCAGTTCTTTACCTATTTCCTTTTGCGGGCGAGTGTGAGGCTCCGGGTAGGTTATAATCCCAGGAGTGGTCTTGCTTAGTTGTGGAGAAGGGAATGTGTATCTTCATGTTGGTTGGACAGGTTCTTCAGTTCCATCTTTGAATTGGGTAGCTTGAGGATTTAATTATGTTTAACTTCTATGTTAGTATTCTCTTGAAACCGTAATGGACCTATGGAAATGTGTGGTTTGGGGAAAATTTGGAATACACAACAGGTAATATTTACTGTGTGTTAATGGTTTGTAATTTTAGTGATTTGTGTAAAGTTCCATTTGGATGAGTTTTATATGGTTTTATATCTTCACCTAGGATCACAATGAAAGGCTGTAAAAAAATAATGAAACTGTATTTCTTTGTTTATCTGTGCTCTCCTGAAGTTAACACGGAGTGTGGTTTGGGGGTGGGGTATTAAAAAACATTTTTATTGAGGTGTAATTGACATATTAGTTTCAGGTGTACAACTTAATGGTTCAATATCTGTATGTGTTCCAAAATGATCATTAAGTCACCGTACCTTGTTACAGATTTTTTTTTTTTTAATTTATTTGTCAGAGAGAGAGCGAGCACAGGCAGACAGAGTGGCAGGCAGAGGCAGAGGGAGAAGCAGGCTCCCCGCCCAGCAAGGAGCCCGATGTGGGACTTGATCCCAGGATGCTGGGATCATGACCTGAGCCGAAGGCAGCCTCTTAACCAACTGAGCCACCCAGGCGTCCCCAGATTTTTTTTTCTTGTCATGAGAGCATAGGGCTTGAGTACCTTAACTGCTGCTCTCTGAGCTACTTTCAAGTATGTGCCACAGTGTTTGTAATTTTGGCCCAGTGCTGTACTGAAAATCTCTCCTCAGTCCTCACTATCTCAGTGATCATGCAGAATGGAATGAATGAAGAATGGCATAAATCCTCGGGATGCCTGGGTGGCTCAGTCGGTTAAGTGACTGCCTTTGGCTCAGGTCATGATCCCAGGGTCCTGGGATCGAGTATCGAATCAGGCTCCTTGCTTGGCAAGAAGCCTGCTTCTCTCTCCACCTCTGCCTGCTGCTCTTCCTGTTTGTACACTCACACTCGCTCTCTCTCTCTATCTGACAAATAAATAAAATCTTAAAAAAAAAAAAAGAATGGCATAAATCCTGATGGGATCTTTCTGAAGTAACCTGGCATGCTCTCTTGGGGTGATAGAGGGTTCTGTTTTCTTACCTTAGTCTTCCTCAGTTTGCCTAGGTTTAGTTTGTGGTTTCCAAGAGACTCGTTGGACTGGCTTTAGGCTGATACTAATCAGCTCCTTCATATTTCCCCCACTGCCTTTTTTTTTTTTTTTTTTTTTTTTTTAAATACAGTTTGGTGGGGAAGGTTAGAGGGAGATGGAGAAAGAATTCCAAGCGGGGATTCCCAAGCAGGAGCCAGATGTGGGGCTTGATCTCATAACCGTGAGATTATGACCCGAGCTGAAACCAGGAGTTTGACACTTAAGCGACTCAGCCACCCAGGGGCACCTTACCTTCCCCAGTGACTTTTTAAAGAACTTCTTGTGTAGCTCTCTTTTCAGTAAGATCCAAAAACCATTTGCTTTTATGGCTTAGTTATTTCTCCAAACATTTATTTCCTTCTGGCAGGCATCAGTAAGAGAGCCACTTCTCATGGACCTTGGCTACAAGTTCTGCCATGTGTCATGTCATTATTAATAGGGACTTCTTGCAAGAATAAAGCATGAAAGATCTTGGCATCCTAGGAGGAGGCGAGGGGCGAGCTCTGCATTTATGCAGACTTAATGTTGATCACTACTGATTTCATTGGAGGCTTTGTGGGCCTCTCACATATTCTCCACTCTCCTGCTAGTTTATTTTTATTTATTTTTATTTATTTTTTTAAAAGATTTTATTTATTTATTTGACATACAGAGATTACAAGTAGGCAAGAGAGGCAGGCAGGGAGAGAGGAGGAAGCAGGCTCCCTGCTGAGCAGAGAGCCCGATGTGGGGCTCGATCCCAGGACCCTGGGATCATGACCTGAGCCGAAAGCAGAGGCTTTAACCCACTGAGGCACCCAGGCGCCCCTCCTACTAGTTTATTTTTAAAAAATTTTTACTTATTTTTTAAAATTTCACATATTTATTTGATAGGGGGTGGAGCAAGTGAGCACAAGCAGGGGGATCTGCAGAGGGAGAGTGAGATTGGATTATATCCCGGGACCCTGAGATCAGGACCTGAGCCAAAGGCGGATGCCTAACCGACTGAGCCACCCAGGTGCCCCTCCTGCTGGTTTAGACTAAGAACTTTAAAGTAGGTGCTCCTTGAAATAGCAAATGGGAAATCCTGTGGATATGGAGTCTCGTGAATATACAGTTGTCAAGACTGGGTTTGAGAAGTGACTTGACTGATAGGGACATTCAGTGGGCAGGTCATCTCTTCTTGAACAGCAGCATTTCCTTAGTCCTGTGTGGCCTTCTCTTTGATTCCCTGAAGTACTCAGTGACTCTTAATTTCGATACTCGGAGCTATCCGATCACAGTTATTGGTTGCAAATTATCTTTTCTACTATGTTAGGCTTTCTTGTAAGCTGATCAAAATAAACTCTGGTTGATGGCTCACCCGTTTTTATTTATTTACACATACACACACATGTAATACATTTTTATTTAAAATAGGCCCTGATGACCCTGAGATCAAGAGTCCCATGTTCTACTGACTGCGCCTGTCAGGCACCCCCCACCTGCTTTATTTTAAGTTGTTTGCTTTCTCCTCAGACCTAGCAATTCTACTTCTAAAAATTTATCCTTAAATTAAAAAAGAAAAAAACAAACCTCTCTAAATCCAGGGATATATGAAAAGGTTTGTTACAAGAGTTTCATTAAAGCCGCCCCTTTTTTTTTTTTTTTTTTTTTTTTTTTAAAGATTTAAAAGTGTTTTGGAGATGCCTGGGGTAGGTCAGTCAGTTGAGTGCCTTCAGCTCAGGTCATGAACTCTGGGTCATGGGATGGAGTGCCATATCGGGTTCCTTGCTCAGTGGGGACCCTGGTTCTCCCTCTGCCTACCACTCCCTCTGCTTGTATGTTCTCTCTCTCTCTGACAAATAATTTTTTTTAAAATATTTTATTTACTCATTGGACAGAGAGATCACAAGCAGGCAGAGCAGCAGGCAGAGAGAGAGGGAAGCAGTCTCCCCACTGAGCAGAGAGCCCGATGGAGGGCTGGATGCCAGGCATGGGATGATCCCAGATGATGACCTGAGCCGAAGGCAGAGAGTTAACCCACTAAGCCACCCAATAATCATGGGAAAATAATCCCAATAATCATGAGGGAAAATAAAGATTTAAACTTTTTTTTTTTTTTTTTTATTTATTTATTTGACAGAGACCACAAGTAGGCAGAGAGGCAGGCAGAGAGAGAGGAGGAAGCAGGCTTCCTGCTGAGCAGAGAGCCCGATGCGGGGTTCGATCCCAGGACCCTGGGATCATGACCTGAGCCGAAGGCAGAGGTTTTAACCCACTGAGCCACCCAGGCGCCCCAGATTTAAACATTTTTTTAAGTAATCACTATACACAATGTGGAGCTCGAATTCACACACTGAGATTGAGTTACTCGCTCTACTGACTGAGCCAGCCACTTGCCCCAAGGCATTATTTTTAATAGTGGGAAATTTAGAAACAATTTAAAGGTCCAACATTAAACCTGTCATATATGTATAGACATTCAACTATCTGAAAATGTTTGCAGAGGGGCACCTGGCTGGCTCAGTTGGAGGAGCATGATCTTGAGGTTGTGGGTTTGAGCCCCACGAGTATAGAGATTACTTAAATAATTAAATAAACAAAACTTAAAAAACCATAACCTTGTTTAACAGTGGTACAGGTTCTGAATCCAGACTCTGAATTCTGCTTCTGCTGCTGCTACTTGGAGCTGTGTGACCTTAGGCGAGTTTTTTTCTCTTTTTAAAATTGTGGTAAAATATACATAATATAAATCTTACCTTTTCAACACTTAAAAAAAAAAAAAAAAAGATTTCAGAGACCGCAAATGGGAGGGAGAGGGAGAGAGAATTCCAAGCAGATTCCACACGGAGCGGAAGTAGGACTTGATCTCCCCATCCTAAGATGATGACCTGAGCTGAAACCAAGAGGTACTCGCCTAACCGACTGAGCCACTCAGTTTCTTAATGGAATTGTTCATTGTAATCACAGCTTTCTTTAGGTCATTCTGAATGTCAATGAAGTTAATGCATGTAAAAAGCATAGACTGGGCCTGGTCCATAGTAACACTCAAACACTGTCTATCATATATATATATATATTTTTTTTTTTAATTTTTTTTTAGATTTTTATTTATTTGACAGAGAGAGATCACAAGTAGGCAGAGAGTCAGGCAAAGAGAGAGAAGGGGAAGCAGGCTCCCCGCTGAGCAGAGAGCCTGATGTGGGGCTCGATCCCAGGACCCTGAGATCATGACCTGAGCCGAAGGCAGAGGCTTAACCCGCTGAGCCACCAGGGGCCCCTCATATATATTTTTATTTAAGTAAAAATTTTATGGGGACACCTGGTTAGCTCAGTTGGTTAAGGGCATCTGGTTTGGCTCAGGTTGTGATCTCAGGGTCCTGGGATCAAGTCCTGCATCGGGCTCCTTGCTCAGAAGCGAGTCTGTTGCTCGCTCCCCTTGCTTGTGTGCTCTCTCTCTGTCTGACAGATAAATATTAAAAAAACTTTTTTATGTATGTAAGATCTACAGCATGACTTGATATCCACAGTGGGCTGATTATTACAGTCAAGCTAATAAACATGTCGTTTCCTCATATGACCATTTTTTTTTTTTTAGTAATGATCACAACCTGAAATCTGTTGTAGCATATTTCCTGTGTTTAGTACAATACTAACTATAGTTATCCTGCCTGCCTGCACATTTGATCTCTAGACTTAACTCATCCTGCAGAACTGAAACTTTGTACCCTTTGACCAATAAACATTAGCTGTTGTTACAGTATTCAGTACACAGATACAAAAATTTTTAACTGGAGATTTTTAAAATGGCATGTATAGTTTAAATACAAGAATAGAAAAAAACTCCCAAAGGATTTACCTTTCTGGGTATAGGATAATAATCTTTTTAAGATTTTATCTATCTGACAGAGAGGGGAAGCAACAGGCGGGGGAATGGCAGGCAGAGGGAGAAGCAGGCTCCCTGATGTGGGGCTCCATTCCAGGACTCTGGGAGCACGACCCCAGCTGAAGGCAGACATTTAAGGACTGAGCCACCCACGTGCCCCGGATAATCTCATTTGACTTCTGTGTTTTTTTTTACTCCTGTAATTGTCTTGTTTTTCTTTTGTAATAGAAAAAAAATTTGCATATGATTTTATTCTGGTGTCTGTGGGTAAAAACACTCAGAGGTCGGTTAATCCTAAAAAGGACAATTTGATTTTTCACTTTATCTTAGAGTTTCGTTTGTTCCCTTTGCTTGACTAATTATTTACATAAAGATTCATTGTGGCATGTATACAGTTGTGTCCAAAATACTCTCACAATGGCCACTTCCTAAGGGTAGCCTTAAAATTGCATGTAGTTTTTTAACCTTATTGTGGTATTTTGTTTTTCTTAACTGTAGTTTCCTGTTCTTTGGATTTTTTGCGTGTCAACATTAAACTGAAAATATTTTGCTTTGGAGGGTTAATAAGCCAGACAGAGTGGTGTTGATAATTCAAGGAAATGGCCTAAGCCATTATCAATTAAAATTGCATAAAAAGCCAGGTGTACCTTGATTAGAGGTTTCTAAGGTAGAAAGCCAGGAATATTCTAAATTCCCGTGGCCTGTGGTATTAAAACTGTTCCTGCAGTGAAGGTGGGGAGAGCAGAAAAGTCCATGAGTGGGTCAGGAAGAGTGAGGGCCAGCGAACCACACTTGCAGTGCTCGACACTGGGAGCTTAAGACTTTTCAGCAGTGTTGTGTGCTCTTAGCAAACCTGGTTGTCGTCATCGTTTTTGTTTTTTTTTTTTTAAGATTATTTATTTGAGAGAGAGAGCACAAGCAGGGAGAACAGCAGAGGGAGAGGGAGAAGCAGGCTCCCCACTGAGCAGGGAGCCCAATGTGGCGCTCAATCCCAGACCTGAGCCTAAGGCAGACACTTAACTGACTGAGCTGCCCAGGCACCCCAGCAAAACATAGTCTTAACGTCTGCTTAGATATAGATCTCTTTTCTTATTAGTTTTAAGTGCGCCCACCTCAGGTATATATGCCATATGGATCCCAACAACCTTCGGTGCACCTGGGCCTGCCCAAGGTTTGTATGGGTCCTAGTATGGGAAGTATGGCCTAGACAGCGTGGGGTTTTGTTGTATGGAATCAGGTGGGAATTGTTGATGGTTTGCATGCTTTGAGGGAGCTTCCAGGTTTATTCTACCAATATCAAAATGCCTGCTGGGTTGAGAATCTTTGAGGGTTGGGCTCAGAGAGATTGAAGGAAGTGGACAGAGAATTACGGCAAATACATAAAGTGGCGGGTCTGTGCTGTATTGAATAAGTATTGTATTAAGTGCTTTACTACGTCCCAGCAACCCTGTGAGATAGGCCTTCTTCTTCACTTTCATTTGTAGGACAGTACATTACAGATGAAGTTACCTTTTTAAAAAAAATTTTTTTTTAAAAAGAATTTTATTTGACAGATGGAGATCATGGGCAGAGAGGCAGGCAGAGAGAGGGAGGGAAGCAGGCTCCCCTCTCAGCAGGGAGCCCGATGTGGGGCTGGAGCCCGATGTGGGGCTCGATCCCAGGACCCTGAGACCATGACCTGAGGCGAAGGCAGAGGCTTAACCCACTGAGCACTCAGGCACCCTTGAAGTTACCCTTCCTTTAAAAAAGTTTTCATTTTGGAAGTTTTTGTGTGCTTTAGGTATATGTTAGGTATATGTTTTATTAAGTGAAACTGTATTACTAGCTTTCCTTCTATCTCTTAACAAAAAAGGAAGAAAATATTTTGTTCTTGAGGTTAAGTATGGAGCATATTTTATCTTAACACAGAACCTTTGTCTTTATGTAGATAATTGCATTTTGAAAATTGAGGTATAACTAAAATAAGTAAAATGTCTAAATCTTTTTTTTTTTTTTAAGATTTTGTTTATTTATTTGACAGAGATCACAAGCAGGCAGAGAGGCAGGCAGAGAGAGGGGGAGGAAGCAGGCTCCCTGCTGAGCAGAGAGCCGGATGCGGGGCTTGATCCCAGGACCCTGAGATCATGACCTGAGCCGAAGGCAGAGGCTTAACCCACTGAGCCACTCAGGTGCCCCAAAATGTCTAAATCTTAATTGGACTGTTTAATAAGGTTCTCTTTCCCTCACTTTCTTTCCCTCCCCCCCAACTGCCTTCCTCCAGCTTAAAATATAGTACATTTCTGGCACCGCAGAAGGTTCTTTTGTGTCCATTCTTTTTATTGGTTGATTAAAGTATATGTGCTGCTGAAGTGAGCACTTTTGTGTAATTTCTAATCAGTAATCTTTTCACCTTTTGGCTAGAATCACTATTCTGATTTCTGTTCCTATAGATTAACTTTGCTTCATCTCGAACTTCATATAAATGAAGTATCCAGTATGTACTCTTTCTGCCCCGGCATCTTCACCCAAAGCAGTGTCATGTGATTCACCCACATGTGATTTATCACCATCAGAAATAATACTGAAGCCTGTATTGGTTTGATTCACAGTGTGGTTTTTTGGTCCCTTTAGGAGTATAAAACAGTGTAAGTGGGAAATAAGTCCAGTTTTCAAGAGTGCTGTATGAGGTACCCAAGGTAAATGCATATGGCTGACCATGACCTAGAAAGTGCAGAGGAATAGGCTTGGTGATATGCTGGTACCAGGCTTTGTGTAGAAGAAGGAATGAGACTTGTACTTCGAAAAGTGTCTGGACCTCAGACATGTGGGCGCTAGAGGTTGGAAAAGGGGTGGAGTCGATGCTCCAGCATGTATTTGTGTTTGATGCCTGCATGAGATGGATGGCAGGCCTAAACTTGGCCCCCAGACTTGGCCCAGGTCAAGAAGGTGCTTTCTTGAATGTCAAACCTTTGAGGTATTTACCACTTTGGAAAGACTCATTGGGTAGTGGTATGGCCCTGCAGGGATGTCGGCTGTGCAGAGCTCAAGGTCAGGAGGAAGATCTGGGCTGGAGAAAATGAACACCAAATGGGTTATAGGTGTGGGAGTGGACCTAGGCTCCTGGCTAGAGCTCTAGAATGGTGTGGTTCACCAAGGGTGGGTGTTAGAATTGCTCAAAAGACTCTCAGAAATACACTGGGTGAGCCTACCTAGGAGCTTCGATTGGTGCTTCTGGGGTCACAGCAGCTACTGGGATTTTTGAAAACAATTCGGTTTATTCTAATGTCCGTTCCCTCCTCATGCTGCAGGTGGCAGTCAGTGAGGAAAGTGGGGCTTGGGCTCCCCTTTACGACACACTCACATCCCACCGGCAGGAGAGTCAGAAGACTGCATCTTGCTATCCGGATGGGCAAGAGAGCAGTGTTCAGTGGGTCCCAAAGGTCTTGTTTCCAGAGTGGCCATGGTGTCCCTGTTTAAACACTGCCAGAACAGGGAGCTTGCCAGCTTCCTAGGCAGTCATTTTGGGACCATTTTGAAGATCAGAAAATGTTTTTGGTGAAATAAGCCAAACTATCGGTGTGTATAGCTGTCACAGGGTGGACCTTGCAAGGTGCACAAAGCTAGTCTTCCCTGCGTGGGTTACTCAGTCTTCGGGTTCTAACGATGGTTTTCACAACTGCCCAGTTTCCTTTCCCCATACTCAGCCTTTGCAATTCTTACTACTCCTGTGTAGCTTTCAGAGCCTTTGTTATGATCCTCTTTAAATTGTTCCTCTTGGGACACCTGGGTGGTTCAGTCAGTTAAACATCTACCTTTGGCTCAGGTCATGGTCCTGGGGTCCTGGGATCCAGTCCTGTGTCTGGCTCCCTCCTCGGTGGGGAGCCTGCTTCTCCCTCTCTCTTTCTGTAGCTCCCCTGCTTGTACTCTCTGTCAAATAAGTAAATAAAAACTTAAAAAAAAAAAAAAAAGGTGGGGGTAGGAAAAAATTCAGCCATAAAACCTCTCCATGCCCAAGTCCTACAGTTTATGGGACAGTGTGACTAAAGTAAATAGTCAAGGGCAGGGACTTTCCAATGAGTCTGATTACTGTAAGCAAATGTGTGTAAGAATCAATAAGAAACATCCAAAACAAAATGGCCAGTCATTTTGGTGTAAATTTAGTAAAACTGCTTCTGTAAGTTACAGGAAAAGGCAAGACCCCTTAAAACTCTTTTACTAGTAAACATTTACTAGAGGCAATTTTATTTTGGCAACTGAGGACAATTCATGAGTCAAGTATTGAGCACCTGGGTGACTCAGTTAAGCATCTGCCTTTGGCTCAGGTCATGATCCCAGGGTTCTGGGATTGAGCCCCACATTGGGCTCCCTACTCATCAGGGAGCCTGCTTCTCCCTCTCCATCTGCGGGCCAGCCCCCCTGCTTGTTTTCTCTCATTCTCTCTTGCTCTCTCAAAAAATAAAATCTTAAAAAAAAAAAAATGCTTGAATTTGGTCTTATGTGTCAGATTAGAACTGAACACCTTAGGGGAGTCATGAGGTAGGGACATCTAGGCAAGGCTGCCTCAGTGGGCTCTGAGGCTCTGCTTTCTCTTCTGGGAGAGGATCAGATTTGCTTATCACACTGGCAGAATGATAGGCAAGAGGGTGGGTCAAATAAAAGTTAGGATCCATAGGCTCAGCACCTGGGTGGCTCGGTTGGGGGGTGAATGCTTTTGGCTGAGGTCATGATCTCACAGTCCTGGGATTGACTCCGCCATTGGGCTCCCTGCTCGGCAGGGAGTCTGCTTCTCCCTCTGAACCTACCCCCCTCATGCTCTCTCTCACTCCTTGTCTTTCAAATAAAAAAATTGATAGGCTCAATGAAGAGGATGAATCCAAGATGAATTAAAGATACACAAGGTCTACACTTGTGATCCCTCTACTCCATCTCAAAAATGCAGAAGTATCTTATCTACATAAGGAGAGAGGAATAAATGATCTCTATTTAATGCTGGTCAAAATGCCTAATTTGGGGGAATGTCTTATTTGAGGAGTAATAGTGTGAAGAGGAACAATTTATTTTCTTATTTTTTACTTTTATTTATTCTTATTATTATTTTTAAAAGATTTATTTATTTGACAAAGACAGCAAGAGAGGGAGTACAAGTAAAGGGAGTGGGAGAGGGAAAAGCAGGGCTCTCACCAAGCAGGGAGCCCTATATGGGGCTCGATCCGAGGACCCTGGGATCATAACCTGAGCCAAAGGCAGATGCCTAACGACTGAGCCACCCAGGTACCCCTATTTATATATTTACATATTTATTTAGTTATTTTTTAAAATTTTATTTATTAGCATGAGAGGGAAGGTCAGAGAGAGAAGCAGACTCCCCGTGGAGATGGGAGCCCAATGTGCGACTCCATCCCGGGACTCCAGGATCATGACCTGAGCTGAGGGCAGTTGCTTAACCAACTGAGCCACCCAGGCACCCCCCCTTTTTAAGAATTTTTTTTTTTTTAAGATTTTATTTATTTGACAGAGATCACAAGTAGGCAGAGAGGCAGGCAGAGAGAGAGAGAGGAGGAAGCAGGCTCCCTGCTGAGCAGAGAGCCCAATGCGGGACCCTGGGATCATGACCTGAGCCGAAGGCAGAGGCTTTAACCCACTGAGCCACCCAGGTGCCCCGTCCCCCCCCTTTTTAAAAGATTTTATTTGTCAGAGAAAGCGCAAACAGGGTGAGTGGCAAGCAGAGAAGGTAGACGGAGAAGCAGGCCCCACAGGGCAAGGAGCCTGATTTGGGACTTGCTCCTAGAACCCCGGGATCATGACCTTGGCCAAAGGCAGATGCTTAACTGACTGACTTGACTTAACCCAGGCGCCCCTGGATTTTTGCCTTTTGCCTCTACTGCTACTAACACTGATCTCTTAAACGCTTATAAAATAGTTTCCAAGAGGAATTTGTTATATGTGCTTTGTTACCTTTGATACAAATAGTTCTGAAGTTGGTGTAGAAACTGCCATGTAACCATATACAGAGCTGACGGTAGTAAGCATATGTTACTGTGTTGGAGACGTGTAAATCTAATACTGAAAAAGCAATCTCTTTAACAGGCTGTGCGTCTCTATGGTGCCTCCTTTTTTTTTTTTTTTATAAAACTTAAATTGAAAAGATTTTTAAAAAGATTTCATTTGAGAGAGATTGAGAAGGTAGGTAGGGGAAGGGGGAGAGAGAGGGACAAGCCGACTTTGCACTGAGCCCAGAGCTTCTTGACTTGGGGCTGGATCCTAAGACCATGACCTGAGCGGAAACCAAGAGGCAGAAGCTTATCGGACTGAACCACCCAGTCCCTGACACCCCCCCCTCCTTTATTTAAAGTGCTGACTGAATGTCAGGAACACTGGCAGCTTACCTAATTTAAGGCTGAGGATACGTGGACAGGCAATAAAAATAATAATGACCTTGGTTCTTTGAGATAAAATAAGTCATTTAATCTTTGATCGTAGACTTGATGATTGTTTTGTATAAATAAGATTTTGGTTTTAAGTAATCTCTACACCCATTGTGGGGCTTGAACTTACAGCCCTGAGACCAGAGGTCTTTCTCACGTGCCACCGACTGAACTAGCCAGGTGTCCCCAAACATTCTGAGTTACTGGAAGTGCTAAGGGAGCAGCTTGAAATTTACAACAGACTAGTTGATGGTTAGATACTAGATGATCGTGCTTTTCAGGGTACCAGCAGTTGCCTTCTTGTATAGGCTGAAGAGGGGTGGTATTGTAGCTACAGATGAAAGAGCTGAGGTGCTGATGAATGAACACTGTAATCCTAAGGTTTCTTGAAAAATGTAATTTTCTGAATAGATGATGTATTTTTGTTTTGCTTTGTAGATCCAGGTCAGTGACTTCTTTAAAGGTGCTATTTTTAAACTTTCTGTGTCTTTCAGTATATGCTGTATAGCAAGCACGGGGCTTACTTCATGGCAGGTCTTTTTTTTTTTTTTTTTTTTTTTTTTTTTTAAAGATTTTATTTGTCAGAGAAAGAGCAGAAGCACAGAGAGCTGCAGGCAGAACAGGCAGAGGGAGAAGCAGGCTCCCTGCTGAGCAAGGAGCCCCATGTGGGACTCATCCCGGAACCCTGGGATCATGACCTGAGCCAAAGGTGGACACTTAACCGATTGAGCCACCCAGCTATTCCCCACCCCCTCTGCACACTTTTTTTAAACCCACTCTAAGACCATGACTTTACAGGCATAATGTTTGTTTTGCAGGAGAAACAGAATAATTTATTTGCCCAGCCAGGGCTTGCACAGCCCTCAGACTTGGGGACTTCCTTTCACTGACTTAGGGTTGTCTTTTGCTCCCTCTAAACTTTAGGAGCATTCCTTTGAGTATGCGATGGGATTTTGTCTGGTTTACCACAGTGATTGCATACTTACTACCTAATGGCTTAGTCCTTGGAAAACTGATTGTTTTGGTATATAATTCTTAATGTAATTCTCTAAATAAAGTCTTCAGTAACCAATTGTTGGCATATCCATGGAACGATGTCTGAGGATGATGGCGGTGGATTCCCAACTCCGGATTACCCTCAAGGATCACCAGGTTGTTAGAGGGCAGTTGTTAGTGGAGCTCCTCTGGATCAAGAGCAAATTCATCTTGGAAAAGGGTATTATTGCTCTAATGTCAGATTTGCCAGTTCTCCCTCTGTCTTCTCCATTCTAACTCCCCCTGAAATCAATCTAGTAGTACTGGGAGAAGTTATTTCTACCTTGGCACAATAATCTGGCCACTGGTCTATTACATATTTTAAAATTATTTTATTTAGGGAGTACACATGAACTGGGGGAGAGGCAGAGGGAAAAGGGAGAGGGAATCTCAAGCAGACTCTTGAGTGAGGATCCTGATGTGGGGCTCAGTCCCACGACCCTGAGATTACAACCTGAGCCAAAACTGAGTCGGATGACCAACTAGCTGCGCTACCCGGGCTCCCCCCAAGGTTTTATTTTAAAGTAATCTCCTCACCCGCTGTGGGGCTTGAACCCACAACCCTGAGACCACATGCTCCACCGATGGGAGCCAGCCAGGTGCTCCTGGAATGTAAGACTACTAATTAGATATAAACTTGGAGGTGGCTTAATGGGAAGGAGTAGGGTCCAAGTACTCACGGGAATAGGGTTTCTTTCTGGGTCTGAGAATATTGTGAACTTAGATCTTGGGAACGTCTGTATACATTGTGAGTATACTGAAACCACTGAGTTGTATGCCTCACATGGGTGAATTTTAGGGTGTCTGAGTTATATCTAAGTCACTGTTTAGAAAAGATCTTATTAATGAATTTTTAGTGCAAAGAAGATTACAGAATTGCTTGTGATTTCCTGCTCTCACTTTTCCATTCTCCAGATCTCCCAAAGCAGTTGAAATGAAAGATAAAAAACATTAAACACTCTTATCTTCTGGTGTTGGGGAAATGCTGAGTGGCCCGGAATTTGTGCCGTGAAAATTGTTTACATAAGCCTGAGTGTGTAAGCCCAGAGATAAGAAAAATCAGGCTGAAGGCTCATTCAGGCAAAAAGTGATCAGACAATCGTGCAGACATGCCTGATGGAAAATCTGGGATTTCCTGATATTTGTCTTTTAATTTATGGACCATTCCAGGCTGTCAACAAAGTAGTTGTCTCAAGTGAAATTGTGATACACGCTACAATGTGGATGAACCTTAAAGTCCGTAAGCTCAGTCACAAAAAGACAAATGTGGGAGTCCACTCACATGAGCTGCCTCCAGTAGCCTGATTCATAAAGTAGGATGCTGTGGTTGTCAGAGGCTGAGGGAGAGGCAAATGGGGGAGGTATTTTGAACAGGTACAGATTTCAGTTAGGGACGATGAAAACATTCTGGAGATTGATGTTGGGAGTGGTTGCCCAACTGTGTGAATTGTACTTAAAGCTACTGAGCTATAGGGGCACCTGGGTGGCTCAGTGGGTTAAAGCCTCTGCCTTCGGCTCAGGTCATGATCCCAGGGTCCTGGGATCGAGCCCCGCATCGGGCTCTCTGCTCAGCGGGGAGCTTGCTTCCTCCTCTCTCCCTGCCTGCCTCTCTTGCCTACTTGTAATCTCTGTCTGTCAAATAAATAAATAAAATCTTTAAAAAAAAAAAAAAAAAAAAAGCTACTGAGCTATACACCCAAAAGTTGTTAACTTGTGGGGAGCCTGGCTGGCTCAGTCAGTAGATCTTGGGGTCATGAGTTCAAGTTCCATTTTGGGTATAGAACTTACTTAAACAACAGGGACATGAGGGTGACACAGCTGGTTCAATAGCCGACTCTTGGTTTCGGCTTAGGTTGTGATGTCAGGGTCGTGAGATTGAGCCTACGTTGGTCTCCACATTCCATGTGCAGTCTGCTTGAGATTCTCTCTCCTCTGTCTGCCTCTCCTGCTCGGGCTCTCTCAAATAAATCTTTTAAAAAAATTTAAAAATGGGCAAACTGTTAAATTCTATGTTAAATATATGTAAACACACACACAAAGAGCTCAGTTAAGAGTGGAATCACTGGAGGGGCACTTGGGTGGCCCAGTTCGTTGAGCCTCCATGTTTTGATCTCGGCTCAGGTTTTGATCTCAGGATTCTGAGTTCAAGCCCAGTGTTGGGCTCCACACTGGGCATGGAGCCTACTTAAAAAAAGAAAAATAGGAGGTGCCTGGGTGGCTCAGTCAGTTAAGCATCTGCCTTTGGCTCAGGTCATGATCCCAGGATCCTGGGATTGAGCCCCACATCAGGCTCTGTGTTCAGTGGGGAGCCTGCTTCTGTGCCTGCTTATCTTCTCTCTCTCTCTCTCTCTCTCACTCTCTGTCAAATAAATAAAATCTTAAAAAAAAAAAAAAGAAAAATAATAAAAATAAAATCACGTTAGAAGTAAAGCGGGTGGGACACAGGTCTGGCTTCTTTACCAGACTGGGCACCGGTTTCGATGGCCTAGTTTCTGCTACCGTCCTGAGTGTGTATGAGGAACAAACCAGATGCTCAGTGAGGTCGCCACCTGCTGTACCTTCCTTCTGATCCTTCCACCTGTCACTCACGGAGCATCATCTCCTGTGTCCCAGAAATTGAACTCTGCACTGGAGAAAGATGAAAGTGTGCCCCGAGGTGTTGATAATCCTGAGGGAGGCCGGGAGAGATGGATTTCTTCTAAAGAAGTGTCACATTGCATAGTGGCCATCTGTGGTAGTAAGTGTGGGTGGCACTATTTAGGTAGTGTTGAGAGGGGGGTTGACAGTGAAATGTCTGGAGACCTAAATCAATGCGTGGCTGGAATTTGATACTCACGGACGCACTCTTTAAAAAGGCGGTGTCTGTGGAGTTCGAGTCGTTTATACCCTGAAAATTCCTCACGGAAAGAAAGAAATCCTCATGGTGCCAGGGGAGCTAGGAACTCTGTGTGAGGAGCCACCAGGATGAGGGTGAGGCCGACTATTTGGTGGCCCCTGTTTCCTGAGGCAGCAGAAGGCAAACTCAGAGCTAGCGAGCTCCTTCAGGAACTCACGGTCTGGTCAGTGGAGGATACCAGAACACAGGAGAGAAAACGTGTCTACAGAGTGTCCCGTAACCAAACACTGTGGACGACATGGTGTATCAACCACAGGAATTTATTTCTCACAGTTCTAGAGTCTTGCAGGTCCAAGACCAGGGGCCCGGCAGATTGGGTGTCTGATGGGGGCCTGGTTCCTGGTTCACAGCAGCCTTTTGCTGTGTCCTCACATGGTGTGAGGAGGTGAAGGAGCTCTCTGGGGTTCTCCCCCCCCCCCTTTTTTAAAGATTTTATTTATTTATTTGACAGAGATCACAAGTAGGCAGAGAGGCAGGCAGAGAGAGAGAGGAGGAAGCAGGCTCCCCGCTGAGCAGGGAGCCCATGTGGGGCTCTGTCCCATGACCCCGAGATCATGACCTGAGCTAAAGGCAGAGGCTTTAACCCACTGAGCCACCCAGGCGCCCCTTTTTAAAAAGATTTTATTTATTTATTTGACAGACACAGAGCAGGAGAGGAAACACAAGCAGGGGGAGTGGGAGCCCAGTGAGGGGCTCTGACCTGAGCCTGAGCTTAAGGGTTGAGCAACCCAGCCACCCCTGGAGTTCTTTTCTGAGGGTTGTAATCCTTCAGGACCTGATCACCTCCCACAGGCCCCGAAGCCAAATACCATCTCCCTGGGGATTAGCACTTCAACATACAAATTTGGGAGGATGGAAACAGTCCATCAGTAGCACAGCCATATATAAGTGATTGAAAATCAATAAGAACCAGTTATGGAAGGGAAGCATGAAAGCCCAGTGGGTCAGTGACCATGAGCTTGGACAGTCTAGTTTCAGAACACATTTTAGACGCTGTTAGTGTTTTTAGGGAGAGCTCGTTTTCAGAGGCTGTGTTCATCTGTTAAATAGATTCTCTACCGGGGAGGAGGAGGTCAGGGAGGGTGAGGGAGAGGTGAAGTGAGGCAAGGATGATGTGATATTTTTGGAACAGTTTGAAATACAAAGTAATTTCCTGATAAGATTAGTTCCTCCTAAGTTAAACCCCAACTGTGGTCACTCTCTTAGTAATGAAGTAGTCAAAGTGGACAAGTTTAGAAAAACTGGGTCCCTAGCTCTTATGCTTGAATCCCCCTTAAAGTTCACTTTAGGATAAAGGAGGGATCAGTTTTTGTTAAGTACTTTATTTTTATTTATTTGTGAATTTTATAGTAAATCAGTCTGTTTCCCTGTCACTTTTATGCATGGGGGGGAGTTCACTGTTGCACCTATTTGAAATACAGCAAATTTTTTAAAAAAAATACAGCAAATTTTGAAAGAAAATATAGAAAAATGCTAAAGATTAAGAGTTATTAACAGTGGAGGCACCTGGGTGGCTCAGTTGTTAAGTGTCTGCCTTCAGCTTAGTTCATGATCCCAGGGTGCTGGGATTGAGCCCCACGTTGGGCTTCCTACTTGGCAGGAAGCCTGCTTCTCCCTCCCGCTCTCGCTGCTCGTGTTCCCTCTCTCGTTGTCTCTCTCTTTGTCAAATAAATAAAATCCTTTAAAAAAAAAAAAGTTATTAACAATGTTTCTGGAAACAAATCCTGTTCCCCACCCCCGAAAAGGGACACTAGAAAATAATTACACCAAAAGTGATATTTCTACTTGCTAATTCCATTATCATTCACCAGTTATATTAAGAAGCTGTTGTAACAGGTATTTATTTTTAAGGTTTTTTATTTATCTCTTGATGGAGAGACAGAAAGGGAACACAAGCAGGGGAAGTGGGAGAGGGAGAAGCAGGCTCCCCACTGAGCAGGGAGCCTGATGAGGGGTGCAGGATTAGGACCCAAGCCAAAGGCAGAGGCAGATGCTTAATCGACTGAGCCACCCAGGCGTCCCTGTAATAGGCATTTAAAAGGAAATTATGAAAGAACGATCATTGTGTTTAAGGGTATGAATACTGAGACGTTTATGTTGGCTTGTATTACAAGAGAACTGTTATCTAAACCTGGCTAGGTGCTATAAGGGACAAATCCAACTTTGTATTTCATAAGTAAGGTTACCACTAGGTCATTAATCTGGGATTTCTTGACTTTAAGGAGTGGGTCACAGATCTTTTCTTATTTTAAATAGGTGGTGATACTGTCATTTATTTTCTTTTTTTTTTTAAATTTATTTATTTGTCAGGGAGAGAGAGAGAGAGCATAGGCAGACAGAGTGGCAGGCAGAGGCAGAGGGAGAAGCAGGCTCCCTGCCGAGCAAGGAGCCCAATGTGGCACTCGATTCCAGGACGCCGGGATCATGACCTGAGCCGAAGGCAGCTGCTCAACCAACTGAGCCACCCAGGCGTCCCTGTTTTATCTTGTTTTTTTTTTAAAGATTTATTTATTCATTTATTTGACAGATCACAAGTAGCTAGAGAGGCAGGCAGAGAGAGAGAGAGAGGCGGAAGCAGCCTCCCTGCTGAGCAGAGAGCCTGATGTGGGGCTCGATCCCAGGACCCTGGAATCATGACCTGAGCCGAAGGCAGAGGCTTTAACCCACTGAGCCACCCAGGCGCCCCTCTGTTTTATCTTTTAAATGCAGGGAAATTTCTTTTTATTTTTTAATTAAAAAAATTTTTTTTAAAGATTTTATTTATTTATTTGTCAGAGAGGGAGAGAGAGTGAGCGAGCATAGGCAGAGTGGCAGGCAGAGGGAGAAGCAGGCTCCCTGCTGAGCAAGGAGCCCGATGTGGGACTCGATCCCGTGGGACCATGACCTGAGCCGAAGGCGCCGCTTAACCAACTGAGCCACCCAGGCGTCCCATAATTTTTAGTTTTTTGTTTTTTTTTTAAGATTTTATTTATTTATTTGACAGATCACAAGTAGGCAGAGAGGTGGGCAGAGAGAGAGGAAGAAGAAGCAGGCACCCCGCTGAGCAGGGAGCCTGATGTGGGGCTCCATCCCAGGACCCTGGGATCATGACCTGAGCCGAAAGCAGAGGCTTTATAACCCACTGAGCCACCCAGGCGCCCTGGGAAATCTCTTTTTAAAATAAATTTTCCCCCAGTGACTAAGATAATACATACTCAGTGCACAATACTTGGAAGTTAGAAAAAACTGGAGAAGTTTCTGGAAAATCTCTTCCTTTCAGGCAGTCTGTTTTCAGGATAATTTTTGGTTGTGGTTTGAGAAGGCTTTGTCCCTGCTGGTTTGCTTTTATCCAGATGAGCCATCCTTTCTGCTTTGCGTGACACATTTGTGGACGACTTGTCAGAGACCCCAGTGTCCTTCTCCTGCCTCCTCTCTCTGGTCTTTTGCATGTGGAGGATTATGGGAGGCAGTCACCTAGCCTCACCCCATCAACTTCCTGTCTCGTTTTCGTGGGCGTACAAGCAGCTTTACTTTGCATTTGTTAAACATTAAAGCCAGTAAGGGCACATGGCTGGCTCAGTTGCCAGAGCATGGTTCTCTTGGTCTCAGGGTTGTGAGCTTGAGCCCCACGTAATCTCGACACGTTGAGTGTAGAGGTTACTTAAAAACCTTAGAAAAGTAAAAAGTCAGCAGAATATACAGCAACAACCTTGTACTTGGGAACGTCTGTTCTTAGGGTTTATTTCTCTAAGTCTGAGGCTTGGCAATCAGAAGGCTTTCTGTACAGGGGAAGAGCCCCCCGGTGGGAGGCACTGGGTTCAGATTCTGGCCCCACTACTCTGGAATTGTAGCCATGACAGACAGGTTCAGCCTGGTTTCTCATGTGCAAGGGAAATAAGGTTTGGGGGTATAATTATATGATTTACTAGATGCATGGCAGGCTTTCAGAAAGTGCTCTCTCCATTGATATTATGCCCAGGAAAACCCGTTTGTTTCTTTCAAATTCAGAAATCTTTATTGAGCACCACCTGTAGGCCAGGCTTCACTCTAGGTACCAGACACCAAAACGGGGTGGTCGGGGGGGAATACCTCTGTCCACAGGAGCTCAGATTTTTGTGGGGAAGGCAGTAATAAACTAGATAAATGCCTCGTTTATGTGATATATTAGGTAGTGGTAGGTTCTAAGGAGAAGAGTAAAGAAGCATGGAAGGTGTGTGTGTGTTGCAGGAGAGGAAATAACTGAGTTATTTAACCTGTAATGTAGCTGCATGTTGTGTAATGGGTCTTTATGTTCTCGTTGGAGGCCTGGCTGGGAACGCAGGCTCCAGTAACAAAGGGTTGGAGTGGGGTGTGCATGTGCCTGCAGTCTCTGGGCATATCATGGAAAGTGCTTACAGTGGTGTCAAGCACTCAGTAAATTTTAGCCCTTATATGCTAATGCTGTCTAGTTCTTCTGTGTCTTTGTTACAAAACTCAGAAGTTTTTTTTTTAAAGATTTTATTTATTTATTTGACAGAGATCACAAGTAGGCAGAGAGGCAGGCAGAGAGAGAAAGAGGGGGAAGCAGGCTCCCTGCTGAGCAGGGAGCACGATGTGGGGCTCCCAGAACCCTGGGATCATGACCTGAGCAAAGACAGAGGCTTTAACCCACTGAGCCACCCAGGTGCCCCAAAACTCAGAAGTTTTAAATAGAAACCAGAGGGGCCGCTTTCTTGGAAAAATTGCCCAGTGTTAGGAAGCGGTAATAACGTGTCAGATTTGGAGCACAGACATAATGTGGACCCTCCTCCCCCTGGTTTCCCACACTGGTCACTTCTTTCTTCAGATCTCTCCTTATCTCTTTTCCCCCTCTTGAACTCCTGCGGCCATCTGAAGGAACAGAATTTAAGGCAGGAACCATGGTTGATGTATGTAACAAAGACCATCTTGTGTTGCTATCTGTTGAATCGGGCAGAAGGAAGAAACACACTCTCAAACCCTCGTCAAGTTTCTAAGAATGAGTGTACTTGGATAAAGAGAAGAGGATAAGAAATCAGTAAAGGTGTGGTGCATGCTGATTGATGGAAAAACAGAAACAGCACTTTTCCTAAGCTTGAGTCCTATCTTATTGACTGGCTAAACACGAGACTTGGAAAATAACAGAAATCCATCCAGGGATGTGAGCTTATTCTGTGTGATCTGTACCTTCAGTTTCTCATTCTTTCTCAACGGTGCCTTTTTAGTTTAAGCAATATGGATTCTGTTACTGATATGAAAAATTTACACTTAAAAAACTTTATTTAAACATCCGCAAATCAATCAATGTGATACAACACATTAATAAAAGAAAGAACAAGAACCACATGATACTCTCAATAGATGCTGAAAAAGCATTTGACAAAGTACAGCATCCCTTCCTGATCAAAACTCTTCAAAGTGTTGGGATAGAGGGCACATACCTCAATATTATCAAAGCCATCTATGAAAAACCCACCGC
>PISX010023947.1:0-27500 GCA_004024625.1 Mellivora capensis | reverse complement strand
GTCAGTCTAATTACTCCTCCTTTAATGGCAATCTGTCTTTTCTTTGGCTGCTCTTAAAATATTTTCTTTGTTTATGATCTTTAACAGTTTTTCTATTAAGTACCAAGGTTTTCCTTTGTTTAACCCATTTGGGGATTCTTGAATCTGTCAATTGATGTACTTAATTAGGTTTGGAAAAGTCTCAGCAATTAGCTCTTCAAGTCATATTTCTGTTCCATAATCTCTGTCCTCACTCTCCAGGACTTCAACTAAATATACATTAAGACTTTTCATGGATCTTTTATATCAGTGCCATAGTCTGAGAAAAGTTAAGTACAAGAATCAAGAGTAACGCTTTTAATGTTTTTATAACAACTGGCAGACTGATTTTATGCCATAATCTAATAACAATTTAGTCTTATATTTATTGTGTCTTTTTTTCACTGATTTACTTCATCTGCATTTTACAGAACTATCAGTTTGTGACATTTTGGCTATTAAAAAAAATTTATTTAAGAAGTGCTTTTCTAGTTCTCATACTCTCTTCTTCTTTTTTTTTTTTAAGACTTTGTTTATTTATTTGACAGAGAGATCACAAGTAGGCAGAGAAGCAGGCAGAGAGGGGGAAGCAGGCTCCCTGCCGAGCAGAGAGCACAATGCAGGGCTCAATCCCAGGACCCTGAGTTCATGACCTGAGGTGAAGGCAGAGGCTCAACCCACTGAGCCATCCAGGCACCCCCTCTTATACTCTCTTCTAATTTTTCCTTTATTTTTTCCTCTCTATGCTTCATTCTGGATATTTTCTTCCATATTACAAGTTCTCTCTTTATCTATGTGTAATTGAGTATTAAATCTGTTCATATGTAGATTTAATATATTCCCTATGTATCTTAATTGTTTATTACTTTTTAGTTCTTGCATTTTCAGTGGCCTTTTTTTTTAAGTTTTCAATTCTCTGCTAATAATTTCAAGGTTGAATTTCCTCTCTTTCAACAAATTAAGTGTATGTTTTTTTAAAGTATGTAAAAATTCTAATATCTGAGTCTCTGTACTTTATGGCTCTATTTTCTTGTTTTTTCATTCACGTGGTTTTGTCCCCTTGATTTTCTGTTTTGTTTTGCTTTGTTTTGTTTATTTGCTTGTTTTTCTGTTTTGTTTTGCTGTGTGTATATGTGTGTTTGGATATTTTCAGTGTGAAGGAAAGGGGTTTTCACTCTTCCCTGCTCCTTGCAGGATATCTGCATCCTTGGTTGCCTCATAAGAAGAAAATGTGTAAGGGTAATGAATGCTTGCTGTTTGTTTGTTTGTTTGTTTGTTTTAAATGCTTGCTATTTAAGCTACTTAGTTTGGAGCCATTTGTTGCTCAGGACTAGATAGCTAACTAATATACTTGGTTTTGAATACCAGCAGTACTCTTTACTAGCTTTGTATCTTTGGACACAAGACTTCACCTTTTGAAGCTTGTTTACTTTTTCTTTTTTAAAAAATGGTAATAATATCTACTTATAGTGCTATTGAAGCCCAGTCTCTGTTATACAGTAAATTCTTAATAAATGTTTTTATTGTATTTATTATTAAGTAAAGGGAATGCTTAAGAACAAAGAAAGCTATAGACCCACTAAAAAAAGTAAGCACAAAAACTTGCAAAGAACAGCCACCTTGAGCCATTAAGTGTAGACCAGGAAGCTTTATCTGCTTTCCTATACCCTAAGAACAAAGTTGTGTCAGAATCCACATAATGAGGATCATGAATTGCCCATAAAAGGTCAAAACAGAATCTATGTACTGTCATTTCCTTTTTTTTTAAGACAAGAAACACACTAAAATATATAATATATATTCTTTAATAGTGTGTTTATACTCAAGGAAGTTTCAACATCTAGAAAGTTCTTTTCTCTGGAGCAGTGGTTCTCAAACTATGATGCATCGGGATCACCTAGAGGGCTCATAAAATGCTGGACTCCACTCCCTGAGATTTTGACTCAGCAGGCTTGAATTGGGGCTAAGATTTTGCAATTACAACAGATTCCTAGGGTGATGCCAGTATTGCTGGTTTGTGGTCCCATTTTGGACCTCTGCTTTGGAACCTCTTTGTCTCTGATAAATGAAGCCTTATAAATGTGTTGAAGAACAAGAAGTAATATTTACACAAAACGTGGAGTAAAAGAACATCTAATTGCTTTACAAGGATGTACAAGGCCCTACATGATGTAACCCATCAATTTCATCTCCTTTATCTTGCACTGGGTTTCTTATTTCCACATGGTCTTCATTCTGTTACTCAAAAACACCAAGCCCATTTCAGTCTCAAGGCTGCATTTGCTGTTCCCTCTGCCTGAGGCTCTTTCTTGTCTCCCAGATTATGGACCCTCTCTGTGTCATCACTGAAGGCCCAGTTCCAAATATCACCATTCCAGAGAGGCATTGTCTATTTAAAGGAACCATTCTCATGCTGAGTGAAATAAATCAAGCAGAGGAAGTCAATTATCATATGGTTTCACTTACTTGTGGAGCATAAGGAATAACATGGAGGACATTAGGAGAAGGAAAGGAAAAGTGAATTGGGGTAAGTCAGAGGGGGAAATGAAGTATGAGAGACTATGGACTCTGAGAAATAAACTGAGGGTTTTGGAGGGGAGGAGAGTGGGGGGATGGGTTAGCCTGGTGTGGGTATTAAGGAGGACACATATTACATGGAGCACTGGGTGTGGTGCATAAACAATGAATCTTGGAACACTGAAAATATAAAAGTTTTTAAAAAAATAAAAAATAAACATTACTCTGTAAATTAAAAAATAAAATAAAGGAACCATTCTCTCTCACTCTTCCCACCCTCCTAATTTATTCCTTTCATGTCCCTTACTGTGATCTGCAATTGCCCTTTTTTCCTTTCTTTCTTTCTTTCTTTCTTTCTTTCTTTCTTTTTTTTTTTTTTTTTTTTTTTTTTTTTTTTTTTTTTTTTTTTTTTTTTTTTTTTTTTTTTTTTTTTTTTTTTTGCTTATTGGAAAATTCCAATATAACAGATACCTCGTCTCTTAAGTTCTTTGCTACCTCCAGCCTTGATATGTTGCCGGTGCCCACAGAATATCTGTTGGTTGGAAACATCAATGTTGGCAGGGGTCTGTTACTTTATGACCTGGTTTCTGAGGGGAAGTGAAGAACACTGATAACCTGGGGAATATGGAATATTCTCCCTCCCTAACCTGCTTTCCTACATGTTACAGCTGCCAGGATTCTCCCCAGTGTGTAAAGTGAAGGAAATGAGTTTGTACTTTTCCCTCTCCTGTGCTGTCTTTTACACTCTTGGTTGCCTCATAAGAGGACAAGATGGTGACTTGGGTGACACTTGTCCCTCTCAGGGACTCTAGACCGTTGCTAAATGGATCACTTTTTCATCCATCCAGAACACTCCTAACTTGTGTAAGTGATTCTCTTGAGGATGGCTGGTATCTGCCAAGTTGTTCCCAGCTCTAGTGAGAGAAGCAGAGCTGCTTTCTAACCTGTGTTGGGTGCCACGTGGGTTCTGACTAGAGTTGTTCCCGTCAGGTAGCTCCAACTGTTTGGGATCCCAGGTTAGAAATGGACCTGATCCATCCCACTGGCAATGACATGGGCCACTAAGATGAACAAAGACGCAATCCTACTTACTCAGATATTTTAAAGTTGTATTTATTTTCCTCCCAATGGTTTGCTCATTAAAAATTGAGTGCTTGTGCCAATTCTGGCTGTAGGCAAGGCCTGGACATTTTCTCTACAGACAATTGTTGGTTGAGCTGACTCACTCCCGCACACTCTCCTCCCTGTGTCTCTGCTCCTGGCACCTGGTTTTCCAGTAATCTCAGGCTGCTGCCATGAGTCGGGGGGAAAACAACAGAGCTTTCTCTAGGGAACTAAGAAGAGAATCTCATGATCTAGGCACTGACTTATACTGTTATTTGCATGAGATTTGGGGGAGGGTTTTTCCCAAATAAAAAGAATTGGGAGCTCTCTTGGTTGGGGATGCTTCAGATCCCAGAGCACTAGAGTTAGAAATGTTTATACAGATACATTATTTTATCTGTTCTTTAGGTAGGCATGGAGAACATCCCAATTATACTAACTTCTTTCACTCCTGCCCTTTATCCATGCTAAGGCCAGTTAGACACACTGATTAGTGCCCCTTGATTAGTGACTTTGGCATTGCTCGCTCACCTTGTGCCAGGAATGAACTGAATATGGATTTGACAAGAAGCAGAGGTGTTGGTGGGAGGCTTTGGCAGCTCCTCTGTGAGTTGCCTTGAGGGTTTTGCTAGGCCAACTCATCCTCTTCCAGAGCTTTCCTGTGATTGTGTGGGAGTTGGTAAGTGCCTATTCTATCTATACCAAGCACTCTTCCCAAGTAGGTGTTGGGGATACCAAGACTAATAGAATCCTCTCCCTGCCTTCAAGGAGCTCAGGATCTTACTGGGAGAAGGACCTATGGTGGTGACTTCAAGATGGCTCTAAGTCTCTTTTTATTCCTTGCCCTGAATTTGAGCTTGTCCTGTCACTAGCTTTTTCCAGTAGAATGCGGTGGAAGCAATATTACATAACTTCCAAAGTTGGGCCTTGAAAGACCTACGGCTTCACTTTCGCCACACTTAGAATGCTTCTTCTTTGAAGCTGGGCACCATGTAAGGAATGTGTCTACCAAAGAAGACCATACTGGGAGGAAGCCAAAACTAGTCACATGGCAAGAGTGTGAGAGGAGCACTAAGGCATGTGACTAAAACCTTCATGGGCTTTCTATTTAGGTCAGCAGCTAGCTGTTTAAAGCTAAGTGGATGACCTCAGCTGATGCCCTATGGAGCAGAAGAACCACCCAACGAAGGTTTGCCTAAATCCTTGACCCATAGAATTGTGAGCAAATAAAATGGCTATTATTTTAATCCATTCAGTTTTGGAGTAGGTTGTTATTCAGCTATAGATAATTGAAACACACACAAATATTCTTAATGATGGAGAGATACATAGGATGTTTTAGGAGCACAGTAGAAAGTGCCTGAGCCAGCTTGAGGTGGTGAGACAATGGCCATGGAATGCTTTCCAAGGGAGGTTTGCTTCAGCAGAATCTTCTCTAATGACCTAAACGTGGGCCAGGCTTGTGGAAGGGTAAAAGTTGTCTAGATACAGGAGAATAGAACAAAATGACATGGAGATGATTCAAAGCTTGGTACATATGTGAGGGATCTTCAAGCAAGTGTAAGGCAGAGAGCATTGGGTAAGGTTGCAAGGGTGTTCATAATAATAATAATAAGGGTAGTAATAGATAATCTTTATTGGACACTTACTGTGTGCCAGATACTGACCTAAGGTTTCATACATATTAACTTATTTAATTTTCACAACAACCCTATATTATTGTTCCCCTTTTACATTAGAAGAAAATGAGGCACAAAGAAATAAGTAACTTGCTCAAAAGCACAAGTTGGCAAGTGCGCATAGGGATTTGAACCCAAGCAAAGTCTTGGAGGATTTTGTGTGCCTCTTTAAAGAGCTTGGGATCTGTTCTGTAAGTGATGTGAAGTGACCCAAGGTTTTAAGGAAGGGAGTGTCATGGCCACATCAAAAGATTCGTCATCTTTATAATTTGTTCTACACTGGTCATTTTCTTTGCCTGTTGTCTATTTCTCTAGAGTGACTAGCAGTGCACTCTTTATAACAAGCAGGGCCTGTGGGCTTATCTTTGAAGGATATAGGGAAAGAGGAAGGTATGGGGGACATGTGCAACCCCACAACGGGTCATGGGGCGGGGAGGGGAGGATGGAATGCCCAGGGAGAGAATGGGTGTGGCAGCCACAAAGAGAGGAAAGTGGGCTACATCCTTTATCCCACGGAAAGATGAGAACAGCAGCATATGGGAGCCAGCCTGTTCTAAGAAGATCTTTTAGGCTGAGGCACAGATAGGCTCACGGGCTTTGCAAACAATCTGCCTCTCTCTTTCCTCCTTCCCAGGCCTTTTCAGGTGATTAGCAACAAAATATTAAAAATAGCATTTGGTTTCCAACAGCAATTCACAAAGAAAGCATTTCACATAAATTCAGAAATGCTCAACTGGCTGTGGGCATTGCTTTCTGAAGGGATTCTTATGCGTGAGCCATCAAAGAGCTTCTCCTGCACTCACCACACCCACTTCCTCTCTGTCCCCTGCACTGTCATCCAAGGGCAGTAGAGCAGACTTTAAGTAGAGTCTTAATCTGTGTGCAGAGTAGTCATATCTTTACTTCGACAGATTTTGTGCAAGGAAGGAAGAGACAAAAATATGAGTGTACAGGTCTGGCTTAGGTTCTAGTAGAAGCTAGGAGATTTGTCCCTCAGACTTAACGTTAACCAACTCTTCCTTTATATGATGTGGACAAATGTCTGAAAGATACCAAGCTCCTCATCCATAATATGAGGGTGAAGAACGATTTCACCACAAATAATAAGAATAACAATTGTCAGCCTGACCCAGTGCTAAGCATTTTGTACACTTTATTTATTTAATTCTCACAGTAACCCGAGCACAGTAAAGTTCGCTGAGGCCACTCCTGACCATTCTATCTAAAGCTCCTTGTATTTGTTATCTGTTGCTGTGAAACAATTTAAAAAAAAAAAATTATTTATTTATTTGACAGAGAGAGATCACAAGTAGGCAGAGAGGGAGTGGGGAGGAAGGGAAGCAGGCTCCCTGCTGAGCAGAGAGCCGGATGCGGGGCTCTATCCCAGGGCTCTGAGACCATGGTCTGAGCTGAAGGCAGAGGCTTAACCCACTGAGCCACTCAGGCGCCCAGCTATGAAACAACTTACTTCAACTTGTAGTCACTTCGAACCACAATAAGAATTTAGTCTCAGAGTTTTGGTGGGTCAAAATTCCAGAGCAGCTTGACTGACTGATTATGACTTGGTGTCTTTTATGAGTTTGCTGGGTCTGCTGTCATCATTTTCAACATAGCAGGTAAGCATGGACAATGGCACCTCCTTGCAATGGGACTGTCCATGAGAGTCTTTGAATGTTCTCACAACATGGCAGCTGGCTTTCCCATAGGATGAGTGATCCAAGAGAGGGCAATATGGAAGTTGCAGGGTCCTTTATGACCTACTCTTGGAGGCCACATACCACCATTTCCACAACATCCTGTTGGTTACCTTGGTCAGCTCTACTGATTGTGGTGAGGACCACACAGGACAGGAATACCAGGAAGTGAAGGTCATCAGCAGCCATATTTGAAGCCAGCTATCACCTCCCTCCTAAGTTTCTATCACATTACTGTGTTTTACCTTTAATAGACTTACCTGACATTATCTTATTTGTTTGCTTGATATCCATTTCCTCCCCACTAGAACGTAAGCCTCCCAAGAGTAGGGATTTCATCTTCCTTATTGTTGTATCCTCAGCACCTGGAACAATGCCAGGTGCAAAGTTGATGCTCAATATTGAGCACAAGCTAGATACTATTATACCAGTTTTAGATGCAGACACAGAGGCTCGGAGAAGTTACTTAATTGGACAGAAGTCATATAGATAGTAAGTGTTGGAGCTGGGATACCAACTTATGCATAGAGACGGATACCAACAGTCTACATGGATAACATTCAATGATTCCAATGGTGCCATTATACAAATGGAATTCCATGGAGAAGTGGAAAATAGGACAGCATGTGGGGGAAGGGATGGGAGAATTCAACAGATAACTGGGAACACTAGGAGGAAGTGTGTAAGTAAGTGTCTATATATATGGAGGGGTGTGTGTGTGTGTGTGTGTGGTTGAGATGGCTGAGGGGGAGATTGAGAGAGAGGGAGACAGAGGGAGAATGTATGGGTACGGTAGCTGGATCATTACAGGGGAAATAACACACTCTGAACAGCAGTAATGACGACCTAGAGAAAATACTTTGACCTTAGTCTTATTTGCCTCAAAATTCATAAAAAAATTGGTCTCCAAGGAACATCCTTATTAAAATGACTAAGTAAATTTTCCTTTAAAAATTCCACAAGCAATTTAAGTCATTATTTGATTAGCAAGCATATTGCCAAATGACACATGAATTGCTAACTTAATTATGTTTGTGGGAACTATCCATTTTCTGGACTATATGCCAGAAAAAGAAATGTACTGTCTGTTGGCCACCCACTCTCCATTCTCCTTCTCAGCCTCCTAAGGGAGGATCCCTGGTATTCATCAAACAGACAATGGGGTCCTCTTAGAACAATGCCTCCCCCACCCTCTCTCTTGGCCTGGGAGTTGGAACCTTGGGGAAAGAGTAGAGGGAAATGGTAATAAAAGGCCCTCACTTACTCTCCCTACTCTGAAGCATTCTGGGTACTGAGTTAAGGGACTAGGGGTCTTGATTTGTCTGTGTGGAGGGGCCTCTGGTCTTTGAGTGAGACCAAGGTGAGATCCAGAGGAAAGACCACAGAAATTGGCTGCTGAGGTGGCTCACATCTAGCCTTGAAGCAAAGATGGTGATGGTTCTTGAGTTTCTTCAGGACCCAGCCTTGTTCACCAGAGTAGCAAAGCAGAGAGAAATTCTGTCCAGGAGGTCTATTTAGGAAAAATGAAAGAGTTTGCATTTAGTTCGAAAATATCCCTAGGAACATTGGGTAGTTAGCGTTAGTTGGACCAAAACCAGACCTGGCCAAAAGAATAAAATAATGTCCCCCTCAAATTAGTGAATTTGTCCTCACTAACATCATCTAGACGGAGATGGAATAGCCATGTGTCAAGGAGAAAGGCATTCTCCCTGTGCTTACCACACAGGCTTACCTCTTAGTTTATTCAAGGCACTCTAGGAGGACCCCACCTTGCCTTTTCCATGACTCCATTATGAGGGGGCCTAGCATAGTGGTTAGAACAAAGGCCTTAGAGTTTGCTTCATTTTGTGTCCTTGGTTCTGGCACTCACTATGTGACCAAAGGCAAGTTACTTAGCTTCTTTGTGCCATTTTATCAAATGTAAAATGGGAATAATTTTTCTTATTTTGTAGGCTACTTGTGAAGACAAAATTACATGTAGCGCTCTTAGCATCCAAGAGTTCGTTTAATAAACATATATGCAATACATATTGTTATGTGCCAGGTATTAGAGAAGGTTGAAGGAGATCTGGTTCTGGCTCCAATGAAACTCACATTCTAGTGTATTTGTGGGGGGTTATAGGCAGAATAATGCACCCCCCCCCAAAGATGTTCATGTTCTAATTCCTGGAACAGGTGAATACATTAGATTACATGGCTGCAGGAATTAAGGTTGCAGATAAAATTAAGGTTGTTACTAAACTGGCTTTTAAATAGCAAAGATTATTCTGGAATTACCCAGGTAGGCCTACTATAATCACAAGGGCCTTTAAAACATGAAAGAAGGAGGCAGAAGAGTGAATATCGGAATGATGCCTTGTGCGAAAGACTTAACCTGCTGTTGCTGACTTTGAGGACAGAAAGGGACAAATGCCATAGAGTGCACGTGGCCTCTATAGGATGAAAAAGGCAAGGAAATGAGTTCTCCAAAAGGAATACAGCTCTATTGATACCTTGATTCTAGCCCAGTGAGACCCATTACAGACTTTTGAACTCTGGAACTCTAAGATCATACATTGGTGTTGTTCAAACTACCAAGCTCGTGGTAATTCATTACAACAGTGATTGGAAACTATACTAATATAGATAAGAAATATGTCAACACATGAATATATACTATAATTTCAGGCAATAAGTATAAGAAGAAAATGAAGCATGTTAAAGGGATAGAGAATTAGTAGAGGTGGGGACTCCTTTTTAGGTGGTCAGAGAAGATATCTCTGGAGACATGACATTTGAGGAGAGGCTTTAAAGAAATGAGAGGGCCAACAATGGATCTACATTCTAGGGAGAGGGAATAGAGCTGACAAAGGCCTTAGACGTTCAGTAGTTGAAGAAGGGTCAGGGTAGCTGAGGCATGGTGAGCAAGTGGGAATGTGGTGGGAGATGAGATCAGTCAGGACAGAGGTCAGATCCTACAAGCCCTTGGAATTTGTTTTTTATGGCAAGAAGTTTGGATTTTATTCCCAGTGTGATAAGAAATCACTAAAGGGGGGCCACTGGAGGAGGTGGTATGAATGGGTTTACATTCTACAAAGCTCACTTAGGCTGCCGTACAGGGAATAAACTGGAAAGTGGAGGAAACAAGCCAAATTAGGAGAGTACAATGGAAAAAGATGGACCAGGCTTAGCTAGTGGTGATAGAGGTGGTGAGAAAGAGTTAGAATCTGAACATATCTTGGTGGTTGGAGCTGACTAGATTTGATTCCATTTTGGATATGGAGTATGAGGGAAGGAAACAAATCAAGGCTACCTCCTAGGTTTGGACTGGAGTAGCTAGGTGAATGGACATGTCATTTAATTAAAAGTTGGTCATCCCCACCACTCAGGAAGTTTCTAAATTGTTTAGTTCTGCACTTGATTAGGGAATGGGTGGACAATGCAATCTACTTTCAATCCCAGGCCAAGGAACACTTAATTAGGAAGGAAATATTGGGATTGTAGATGCATACAAATATGGTTTTCTAATGCCAAAAATAAATGGTTTCAGATTGTATGTGGTTTTATACTATCCATCCTTTCTTTCTACTCACTCTCATTTCCAATTAATAGGGACAACCTCGGAACAGATCAAAAATAGGAAATGATGGTAGGATGCCAGTATTGTCTTCAATTATTCCATTTCCACAACTGTAAAAATCCCATTTGTACTATTTAATGACTTAATTTTGGCAGCAATCATTTGGAAATGTATCCATTTCCAGTGCCAAGATTGACCAACAAGGGCTTGAATTGCATGGGTTGACTTATATGTGAAAAAAATTTTTTTTTTTTTTATAAATACAGTCCAGTACTGCAGGTATTTTCTCTTACTTAGGATATTTTTAATAACATTTTCTTTTCTCTAGCTTACTTTATTGTAAGAATCTAGTATATGGGACGCCTGGGTGGCTCAGTTGGTTAAGCGGCTGCCTTCGGCTCAGGTCATGATCTCAGCGTCCTGGGATCGAGTCCCGCATCGGGCTCCTTGCTTGGCAGGGAGCCTGCTTCTCCCTCTGCCTCTGCCTGCCACTCTGTCTGCCTGTGCTCGCTCGCTCTCTCTCCCTCTCTCTCTGACAAATAAATAAATTAAAAAAAAAAAAAGAATATAGTATATAATACATATAACATACAAAGCCCATGTTATTCAACTGCTTATGTTATCAGTAAGACTTGTGGTCAGCAGTAGGCTATTAGTAGTTAATTTTGGGGTGAGTCAAAGTTATACGTAGATTCTCGACTGCAGGGGGAGTCAACACCTCTCACTCTTCATATTGTTCAAGGGTCAACTGTATATTTAAAGACTGATTATTGAAATGTACAGTTAAGAGAAGTTGTTCTTAGCAACAATCTGTATTTTTACTTTTATCCATATATCAGTTGGCTTTGGCTACATGACAAATGATCCCACCCATAGCATCTTATTAAAATAACTATTCATTTAATTCTTCGTTCTGTAGTTTAGCAATTTTGGCTGGGAAGCTGGGAAGTTCTGGTATGGGCTGGCTTGGCTGATCTTGGCTGAGCTCATTTATCTATCTGTGATCAACAGGTGGGTTAGTTGGGGCTGGATGGTTTGATGGCTCAGTAGAGGCGGCTGGGAATAATGAATAACTCTACAGGGTTTCTACTCCTCCACAGGTGAGCCTGGGCTTCTTTATATATGATGGCAGCAGGATTCCACAAGTGGGGAAAAAAAATATGCAAAACCTCTTGGAGCCCAGGGTTTGAACTTTTCGACATTGCTTCTGTCATCATCTATTGTCCAAAGCAAGTCACAAGCCCAGTTCAGGTTTAAGGGGTGAAGAAATTGCCTCCTTCCGTCAGGATTGCATTATATAGGCTACATATATGGGGAGGGAATGAAGAATTATGACAGTTTTTGTAATCTGTCACAATCATTTAAAGTGCTTTTGGTTCAAATAACAGAAAATCCAACTCTAAGTTACTTAAATAATAAAGATACTTTATTTCACAAAATATGGTTTGGAGGAAAAATGATTACAGGGTTATTTTAATGGCTTAGCAATGCCATCACGGTCTTCGATTTTCTTTTATCCAAATTTCCACTCTCATGCCCAACATCTTTGTTTCCATCCACATTTTAACAAGCTGTCTATGACAGTTTCAGGCTTTACTTAAAATGATAAATGACTTTACTTATAAATGATACTTATAAATGATAAATCTTAGATAAAGTTCTAGAAGAGAAAAATGGCATATCTCTGTCTTGTGTTTCCTTTTAGAAATGAGGAAAATCTACCCAGAAGTCCTTGCAGTCTTCCTATTGGGTCCCATTATATCATATGACTATAAATGAAGATAAATAGATTGAGAAGTCCTGCTTGTCAACTTCCTACTGCTAGCTTCTGAGGTAGGAAGATGGGAATTAAAGGTTGTGAGCTATGCATACATTTCCCTCAAGAAAGATAGCAGCTTAGGAATGGTGAATGTAGGACAAGTAGTTCCATGCAGAAAGTAGCTTTGGGTTTATCCTTCTGAATATCCCTACCATGTGCAATGAGTTCTTGAATAGTAATGACAATACAATAGATGGTAAAATGAATTCAGCTGATAGGAGGTGATGTCTTGGGCTCAAGGGATTTCAAGTAAATTGGAACAAATAATTTTAAAAATCTCATTACTTGATTCTTATTTTGACTACTTATGCTTGCTTCTTGAGCCATGTACGAAGGTATATTTCTTTACATCTTCTGGGCCACTAATGAGGTCTGAGTTTCACAGTCTTAAAGAGCCAAATAAAGAGTGAACGGATGAAAACATAGCCACCAGCTAGGGAAATTTAAAGCTTTTTTTTAACCGACTACATTTGTCCTTAATTTAATTATGTCTCACAACATCTATTAGTTCTCCTGTCTTTAAAATTTGACCTGGAGTGACATATATGGCAAATTCAAGTATTGTTTTCTAGGAAGTCTCAAGTAAAATGTGCCTCTCCTTTAACTAGTCTCCATCAATAAAATGTCTTGTAAAAAGACCGTCGCCTTAGCAACTGTCAACTGAATCAGCTTTATGAAGGCGAAATAAAACTGCAAGTAAGCCTGTAGAGAGGGCTTGGGTATTTTTTTTTTTTTTTTTAACCATTAAAGTGAAATTAAAAAAAAAAAAAAAGTGACTTCTGACCAGGCTTTGAGAAAGATTAAACTATGTAAATTTAAAGTAAACACAGTTTAATTTTAAGAAGTTACCCTGAAAGGCAAAATTGAAAATCACAATGTTCTATAGTTTCCTTCCATTTATGATTTGTATGAATATCTGTTTTTTTCTTTTTGTTAAACTGCTTATACTTCAAGAGCTTTTCCTCTTTCTATAAGTATCACTGTTAAAGTAAAAGCAGCTAGTGCATTTAGTGATTTCCATACTGTGGGGTTTTTTGTTTGTTTGTTTTTTGTGTTTTGTTTTGTAATATTTTGATCCTTTGACAGGATTTTGTCATTAGCATGCTCATGGGTATGGAGGGTTTGGGATAGCCAATCCTCTTACCTACAACAAGTTAAATAGCTAGGACCTTGAAAGGCAAACCACAATGATTTTAGAAAAGAATTAGCAATGTGGATCATTGGTCAATGATCAGAGGTTGGTAAGAAAAATATAAGCCTAACATATGACTGACTTAAAATACACCATTTTTTTGAATCACATATTGCAGGGGTGCTATAGTTCAGGGTGTAAAATTTAAGGAGGCACTCATTCTCAGGTGTCAGTCTGCATTTGTATGACCCTGAGTATAGGTACCTCCTTAAATTTTGTACCCCAGCCTCCTGACTTGCCTTCTTAAGTCACAGCTATGGTCTGACACTTGGACAGTCAGAAAGCAGATCATTACAGTGGGGGTGAAGGTGAAGACAGTGGAAATATAATAGTGGTGGCAGAAACAGTGATGGTGGTTGATGGCAGTAGCTATGGTGTCATTGATGCCAATGGTGGCGTCATGTAGGTTGGGATGAGCTTGGCTCCAGGTCTCCTGGGAAAGACTCCTGGTTCTCCTGCCTTTGGTTTGTCAGTCCCTTAACAATCCCTCCAATACATTCTTTTTCTACTTAAGTGAACCAGAGTTGGTTTCTGTTGCTTGCAACCAAGAACCCTGAACAATACAGTGACATCGTGAGCAATTTATTCCTTGTTCTTTTTTCTCCTTTTCTCTGTTTTCACATATTTATAACCAGATTAAATTTTCATGGAAGGCCAAATATTTTATAAACTGATTCTGCCATCAAGTAGACTGAAGTGTACAGAGCAGTCTCCAGAGTCAGTTAATGCAACAGTTCAGTCATGGATTCTTTTCATCTCTCCACCGTTCCGTGGTTAATGTTGGCTTGATCCTCAGGTTAGTGGCAGCCTGGCTGTAGCAATCCCAAGAATTTCATGCAGAAACGACAACATCTAGAAGAAGAGAGAGATTTCTTCCTATGATGCCTTTTTAAGAATGAGGAACGATTCTTTGGGAGCCCCACTATTGATTTCACTCTCCTTTTATTGGCCAAAATCGAGTCACTTGCTTAAGTACAGCCTAACTCCTGACAAGGGCAATATTTTCCTTAGACCAATCAGACCCATTCCTAGAGCTGGGGTTGGTTTCCATGGAGGCACATGTCACTGTAGGGAAGAGGAGAGTAACTGAACAAAATTGGAATACTCTTAGGAAAGATTGGAAGGTGAACAGAGGCTGCATAGTCAGCTTGCAGTACCCATAACTTATTTGGATTATTTGTTGAGTGCTTTGCTCATGTTGAGGTGTGTTGGCTACAGGATGAATATCAGTGCATATGTATTTTCTTAAGCAAGAGTTAATTCTATCTTCTGCTACCAGTTTTTAAATGCTGACTATAGCATAGTTAAACTGTGCAGCTGCTATGGACAACAGTATGGCAGTTCCTCAAGAAATTAAATAGAATTATTATATGATCAAGTAATTCCTCCTCCAGGTATTCAAAAGAATTGAATGCAGGATCTCAGAAAGCTATTCGCACACTCATGTTCATAGCAGCATTACTCACAATACACAAGAAGTGGAAGCAATGCAGGTAGCCATTGACAGATGAATGCAGAAAGAAAATGTGGCTTTTACATACAGTGGAACATTATGCAGCCTTAATGAAGAAGGGCATAATGAAGAAGGACAAGTTAAAACATGGGTGGACCTCGAAGACACCTAAGTGAAATGAGCCAATGACAAAAGGAAAAATTCTGTATGATTCCACTCCTAGGTGGTACTTAGAGTAGTCAAATTCATAGAGATACAGAGTAGAATGGAGGTTTCCAATGGCTGGAGAGAAGGAAAAATGGGGAATTGTTTAAGGGGTCCAGAGTTTCAGTTTCGCAAAGTGAAAAGTGTTCTGCACAACGTGATTGTACTTAATGTCGCTGAATGTGTACACTTAAAAATGGTTAAAATGGGAAATTTTATGCCATGTATATTTTGCCACAGTTAAGAAAACACATAAATTAAAACAAAAAAATCCCGTTGCGAGGGTTAATTTTATGCACCAATTGCACAAGTTCATGTATGGCACCAGCTATATGGTCAAACACAAATCCAGATGTTGCCCTGAAGGTATTTTTGGATCTGATTTTTAGATCAGATTTTTAGATCTGATTTAAATCAGTAACTTTTGGTTTTGTTTCTCTGGGGAACCCTAATAGAGCTATTTTTTTTTCATAAACATTATACAATATTTACAGAAATTTTATAATTAAACACCTTCCTAATTTTTTTTTTTACACTTCCTATCTTTATGGCTGGCAGACATGAGAAACCCAAAGACCCAAAGTTGTAAATCATAGCAGTCTTGGACCAAATGTCCGTGGGATGGATGGAAGTTATGCAGGAATAGATGAGGAAGTGTGTGGGTCGGGGAAACCCCACAGAGCTTTCCCCTTGGCCTGGAATTCCCTTTCATTACATAGTCCCCTATTGTATTCTTTCTGAAACCACTCAAAACCATAGTTGGTATGACTAGCACTCAAAAAATGTTAGAGGCGTTTATTATTATTTTAGGGGAAGATAGGTCTTCCTAGTCATAATATTTCCTTTTATGTGGAGGCAACTCTACTAGGGGAATCATCTGGACTCTCCCTCCTCTCTCTACTCCCAGATGGCTGAGTTTAGAAGAAGAAGCAGAGTGTATTAGTCTCATAGGGCTGCAGTAACAAATCGGCACAAACTGAATGGCTTAAAACAAGAGAAATGTATTCTTTTGCAGTTCTGAAGGCCAGAAGTCTAAAGTCAAGGTGTGGACAGGATTGGTTGCTTTCTGGGGCTTTGAGGAAGTTTCTGTCCCATGCCTCTTTCCCAGCTCCTATTGGTTGCCTGTAATCTTTGGAGTTCCTTGGCTGGTAGGTACAACACACCTGGCTCTGCCTCTGTCTGCACATGGTTTTGTCTCTGTCTTCTGTTCTCTTCTAAGACACCTGCCATTTGCTTTAAGTCCCATCTAAACCCAGGAATGATTGCATCCCAAGGTCCTTAACTTAGTTACAACCACAAAGAAACTTTTTTACAAATGAGGTTACAGTTCACAGATTCTAGGTGGGCATATCTTCTACGGGGGCACCATTCAACCCACTACATCAAACACATGTTTTCTAAGCCTCTTCCTCCCTTTTTCTTCTTGGGTGAGCCTGAGTGCTGGAAACACGGGTTCTGTGCTGATTCTCCTGTTTAAAGTTTTAGAGGAGTCTTGCCCTCCCTCAGGAAGTCTGTCTCTGCTATGCAATCCTTTGACTGCATGGATAAATCTGTTTAATTCTGGGTTCAGAATTGGAAACCCACTTACCTGCAGCCATAAACCCTTATTCTTCAATATTGACTATATCAAATAAAGGTGATAGCTTGGTTTCCCATCTGCCTAATCCCTCTGTATTACTTCTCAATTAGTTTAGAATTCAGGAAGGGAAGAAAGGTGCCCTTTTCCTGGATCCCTTGAAAATTCAATTACTAATTCTTAAGGCTCAGATCAAATGTCACTCACTTTCTAAATTCTTTCCTCACTCTCAGAATTAGCCATCTCTTCTGGGCCTCCATGCTCCCTTCTATTATCTTGTTAGTACTTTTTTCCATTAGATTATGGTTGTTCATAGGCTTTCTCCCATTTTGCACCTCCTGAACCCCATTCCATTGTGATCCATGGATACATGATTGGGATGAGCAAGAACTATATTTTGACAACCCAGACATCCTTCTAAGAACACAAAACACAGGGACACCTGGGTGGCTCAGTCAGTTAAGCATCTGCCTTCGGCTCAGGTCATGATCCCACACTCCTGGGATCGAGTCCCACATCAGGCTCCTTGCTCAGTGGGGAGCCTGCTTCTCCCTCTGTCTGCTGCTCCCCCTGCTTGTGTTCTCTCTCTCGCTCTCTGACAAATAAGTAAATAAAATATTTTTAAAAAAAGAACACAGAACACAGGGCACATGATTAGCCATTCTGTTGTTCTTTTGATTTCATTGCCATCTTTGTTTCCTCTGCTGATAGGCATCCCTGAATAAGAAAGAAAAATCTCACTTCCTTTACTGAAAGTGGAATCCGAAGTACCTTGTATTCTTTGTCAAACCAATTTATTGGGTTTTCCTCCTAAGAAAGGGTGGTCATTTATACTGCTTTATATATCTTAAAATGGAGAATTTTTCTTTTACCTTTAAAAGGTTGAGAAATTTTTAAAAATGCATAAAAAGAAAACATAAAACTTACAGATCATCTCATCATCCCAGGTCCCTGTAAACTTGTCTTTCCAGTTTATTCTCTCTCAGTTCCATAGGTGAGTATATAATTAGCTCATCAATAATACCATATAACTTGTGTGTACTGATTTTTATTTAACATTATATCACTAAGCATTTTCTCTTATCACCCTACATCTTCCAAACTAGGATTCTTTCTTTCTTTCTTTCTTTCTTTCTTTCTTTCTTTCTTTCTTTCTTTCTTTCTTTCTTTCTTTCTTTCTTTCTTTCTTTCTTTCTTTCTTTCTTTTTTCTTTCTTTGCCAGAGATCACAAGTAGGTAGAGAGGCAGGCAGAGAGAGAGGTGGGGAAGCAGGCTTCCTGCCGAGCAGAGAGACTGATTCGAGCCTTGATCCCAGGACCCTGAGATCATGACCTGAGCCAAAGGCAGAGGCTTAACCCACTGAGCCACCCAGATGCCCCCAAACTAGGATTCTTTTGGAAGGCTGTATAATATTCCTTTTCATAAATATAATTTATTCAACTATTTTCTTCTTATGGGATTTTTAAACTGTTTTTAATTTTTAGCTATTTAAGATAACTTTAAAAATTCTATTTCAGGGGCACCTGAATGGCTCAGTCAGTTGAACCTCCAACTCTCAGTTTCCACTTGGGTCATGATATCAGGATCTGAGATGGGAGTCCCAAGTGAGCTCCCTGCTGGTTGGGGAACCTGCTTAAAGATTCTTTCTCTCCATCTCCTTCAGCCCCTCCCCACCCTACTAGTCTTCTCTCTCGTTCAAATAAACAACTAAATAAATCTTTTTTTAAAAAGTCTATTTCAAAAATCGATTATAACTGTGACATTCTATGTAGCAAAGCTCAACAGTTGACACAAACTCCAGATGGCAAACAATATAGTGGAACATTGTACTGACAACAAGTCAGCTGATAAGATTGCCAGCCCTGACTACAACCCTCCGGTGACGCAGGTGACCCTGAGCCCCGCTTCCCTGGCTACAGCAGAGTGAACTGAGAATTGCAGCCTGACCCAAAGGCAGCCATACATGGAGTGTCCAGTAACCAGTGAAATGGGCTGATGCAAGAGCTCCGCACCATGTGGTCACTGTTTCCTGGATGATGACTGGCCAATCACACAAAGCCTCTTTCAAAAGTCCGCTTGAACTTGAAACCTATGTGTGGGGTAGGGGGAAAGCTCAACCAAAATGTTGGGTGGACCTGGGCTGCTGCCCCGAGCACAGTCAGAAAGCCCTGTCCCCATGGCGGTGGCCCATGACAAAAGGGGAACAATGGCGTAGAGGAAAAGAAGCGCCGAGAAGAGTTGGCAGCACGAGCAGAGGAGAGCAGAGGCAGAGTGGAGCAGAGTCACCATACTGGCAGAGCCTTAGAGAAGGAGCAACAGATGTCAAGAAGAACAGGTGGCTGGAGGTATACTGTGTCCTGAACGACATTCCCAGCGCCGCCAGGCAGCTGCTGAAACGGCTTCCTGCTCTTCTCCACTTCCTCGGGTATCCTCACGGTGAACCGCATTAACCCGAGTCACCAGAGCACGGCCGTCCTCCTGGCAACCTGAAAAAGCCCGATCAACGCCATGTAATATTCATATCTCTGTTAGGACACGTATCAGGTGGCTCTATGATGATTCATTAGGCTTCTCCCTGGGTACACTCCTGAAGGTCAAGGACTATGTTCAATGCCTTCTTAAAATATCCTCAGCAACCCAGAGGGTCCACGAGCACATAGTAGGCACTCACTGCTTGTTTGATGAATGACTGGTGAAAAGTGTGAGCGTGCACGTGGCCGAAAGAGCCCTTGAAACACAGAGCTCAGTCAGTGAGTATTTATCTGAAGGCGGTGAGTTTTTGATTTTTGATTTTGTCTGCCCTTAATGGAGTACAAAACTGTTTTCATCTCAGGAACTTTATTTGATGCAGCAGCTAGGCAAAACGTCCCCTTCAACTTTGTTGTAAATAAGTCACATTAATTATTTTTGCCCATTTATTTACCAGCCACTTACTGTGTCCTGCCTCCTATAAGACATCAGGCTAAGCTCTCAGCATACATTATACCGTGCTGTATGAGGAGGAAGCCTGTGGTGGGAGAGAGTCCAGCCTCCTGGAGCTTTTCAGTCTGGGAAAGAAATCATGCCATCCATCCACACCAAGAAAAATAAAATAATGTAGAATGGCTACAGCGGCGGTAAGTCTTGGGAAACGTTGTTGCTGAAATGTGATTTTAGAAAAGACACTGGAAAGTTTCATAGAAAGGGCTTGCTGTTAAGGGGGAAAGCAGCGTCTTTTGTAAGCCATAGTTAGTAATACCCTCTATACTGTCAGTTTAATAAGGCATGATCATCAAACCAGGCTTTTCAGAGTTATTTGGAATGTATGAGGTTGTGAGCTCCTGAATTTACTTTTTTTTCTGGTAATATTTATCCATTGTCTCAAAAGAAGGTGCTATTATACTATTCCAATTGAGATGAGAAATCACTATTTTCTCCACAAGGAAACTTTGCAAAATAGGACCCTGATATAAGAATTTCATCCTTGGCTGATTTTTTTAATACATTGAATGTGTTCGATTTGGCAGTGTGGGGTTACAAAATCACCACGCTTACTTGGTGGTAACATGTCAGCACTTCAGATGGTGACTCAAATAGCAAAACCACATTTATTTTACTGTGCTTGGACTCCGAACCGTAGTCACTGTGATATTGGAGTTTTTTTTAAAAAATGATCTTGTTGAGTTTATCATCATCTATTACAGACATATTTGAGACGTGTCTTCCCAAGGAACACGGAAATCAGCAAAGGAGCAAAGGAGCAAAGGAGCCTCATCATGGTTTCTGTAATTAAACTTTGACACAGAATTTCCTGCTACTCAACTTTTGGTCTACTTTCAAATTTAGGCACACATTTAATGAAGAGATATTCTGGGGGTTCAATGTATGCTGTTTGAAAAGAAGTTACTGGGGCGCCTGGGTGGCTCAGTGGGTTAAAGCCTCTGCCTTCCGCTCAGGTCATGATCTCAGGGTCCTGGGATCGAGCCCTGCATCGGGCTCTCTGCTACACGGGAAGCCTGTTTCCTCCTCTCTCTCTCTCTGCCTACTTGTGATCTGTCTGTCAAATAAATAAATAAATAAATAAATCTAAAAAAATATATATAAAAAATTTTTTAAAAGTTACTGTTTGGAGCAGCTGGGTGACTCAGTTGGTTGAGGGTTCGACTTTTGATTTGGGCTCAGATCGGGATCCCAAGGTCATGGGGTCGAACCCCTCAGTGGGCTCCGTGCTCAGCAGGGAATCTGCTTGAGATTCTCTCCCTCCCTTTGCCCCTCCCCCCCACTCACATATGCAAACTCTCTATGCATACATACAATCTTTTTAAAAAAAATTAAAAAATGGTTATTATTTGTAACCACTCCGTATGGGAATCGGGTTTTTCTCAATACTGTGCAACTCAAAGTACAGAGGCAGACTGGGTATTGAGACTGATGAAAGCCTGTAATTGTCATTCCTTATCCCCAATTTAAAACGTTCACGCTATGCTTGTACAACAGTGTTGTTTTTACCTGCCCAGCGTCCTTCCTTTTTCTTCTGGTAGAAACACCTCAGTTTCCCTCTGAGACACCATCTGCCTCCACACTCAATTCATGGACTCTGGGTGTCTGGAGGACCCATGGTGGCCACTCAGTAGACACCGTTGTCGTGCCAGTGATAGGTTTAGGGACAGGCGTGTCAGCCGGGCCCGACCACTGAGGCTTAGTTCTGGGACTGTGTTGGGCTCCCTTGGGAAGGAGACAGGAACTGACATAGCCGGTTATAGGCTCAGAGCCTGGGGTCACTGGGAGGACATCCTATTCCTTTAGCCTGTCCTGAAGCCCAGAACCACTTCTGGATTTACATTAGTAAATAAATCCTTCTTGTGCCCCACTTTCTGTTTCTTCCCTGAGTTAGCTTAGATGGGGTTTTCTGTCACTCACACTCGGAAAAAAAAAAATCTTCATTAACGTGTGAATGATTATAATTTTTCCCAATGGTTAATTTAAGAAGAGGTGAATGTAATAAAGCTGAGAAGATCAAAGTCAGTTTTGCTAAAGCATCCTTTCTCTTGGTTCTATATACATTCAAGTCATGTATGAATCACTTGACACAAGTTCTGTTGAAATATAAAGATTTAAAAACCAATATAAAGTACAAAAATATAAAATGCCTACAACCTCTGGCCTACAAAAATAAGGTCAAGCGCAGGTGGAGCAAGTCATTTCAGACCGTCTGCACCCTGGGCTGACCTACCTTTCTAGCCTCAGGCCCTGCGCTCCCTCCTGGTCAGAATTCTAGCACTCTCTCCAGCTGCCTTTGCCCCTCAGCTCTTCAAAGTCTTGCTTAGCTTGTGTCTGCTCAGAATACCACCCTTTACTAGCTGTTGGGCTTTTTTTTTTTTTCCAAGATTTTATTTATTTGTCAGAGAGAGAGAGCGAGCACAGGCAGACAGAGTGGCAGGCAGAGGCAGAGGGAGAAGCAGGCTCCCTGCCCAGCAAGGAGCCCGATGTGGGACTCGATCCCAGGACGCTGGGATCATGACCTGAGCTGAAGGCAGCCGCTTAACCAACTGAGCCACCCAGGTGTCCCAGGCTTTTTTTTTTTTTTTTACTCCTTCTTTATGGTTCAGCTAACTAGCACCTTCTTCATAAAGCCTTCCAGAATCTTCCCACACAGAACGAATCACTCTTCCTTCTGCTTGGCCGCCATCACCGTCTGAGCTATATTATTGCTGGGGATGCATGAATGCCTTTATTCTAGTTTGGACTCTCATGCACAGGGCCTACTGCTTATTCATGTCCGTATACTTCCTGTTTAAGCTCTGGCACCTAGTAGATGCTCAATGCATATTGGTCAAATGGAATTTCTAGGCTGGGTCTTGGAGAAGGTTCTACTCCGGTTTGCTGTCCTGGGTGCTACTGGCCCTTCTCATGTCGGGGGGGGGGGGGGGGGGGGGGGGGGGGGGGGGGGGGGGGGGGGGGGGGGGGGGGCAGAGGGATGTGTATATCCCCAGCAGCAGTACCTTCAGCATCTATACTCAGCAAACATCACAGGTGACCTGTGTTCCCCTCCATTCGAAGAGTCCCAGTCCAAAGATGACTTTTATTAACTCTATTTATTGGCCCAAACATAAACGGCTTGGTTTTAATGGGGCCTTGAGCCAAATACAGTAATGCACAGATCAGAGCGCCTCCTGTGGATGCCACCATTCTCCATCAATTTGTATTCTGGGTTAATGGTCTAGTACTTTTTCCTTGGGAGTCTCTATTTATCACAAGAATGGGAGCTACTTATCCAAGGAGTCTACAAGTATTTCACAACACACTCAGCTATCAGGAAGCTTGCTTCGTACCCAGCCAGGCTGGGTGTGGCACCAGCTTTGGGCATCACTCATGCCTCGTCTCACCTTCATTGGGCTGTTTAATTGACTTGTGCGCTTTGGGTCATCTGAATGGACAGTGACTTCCCATGCTGCTTTCCTGAATATCTAATGACAGACATTATACTGGCTGGCAGTGACCACTCCCGACTTAAGTTGGACTTGTTGGACAACATTAAATGTCCTGAAACTGTCCTTCTTTTCCTGCTGGACTTTCTTGGGGACGGTGTACCCCACCCCACCACCTATTGAGGAAAAATATCATAGTGGACACTTCACCCTGTATCACATGGTCAAGCCATCCTGACGCTCGGAAGACAATGCTTGTCTAGCAGAACTCATTCTTCTAAGTGGTCAGCAGTTAGCTGTGATGACCCACTTCCTACTGAATGATTAGGAATGTCCTCTTTGTGAAAGCAGCCTTGTTGAGAGAAGTGACAATGGAAAGTCTAGGGTTGTTGGGATGGCCCAGGGCCAGTCCAGATGTATCAGGATGAAACTCTTACCTTTGGGGCTGAATTCTGCCAGATTGCGGGGGGAGTAGGGAAGAGGCAAGGGAGGTGATAAGGTCCTATTCCCTTGGGCATTCTTAGTTTGTTGGACAATGCAAGCAAATTGAAGGCTGGAGAACACTATCTGGGACATGTGCTGACATGTTAAAAAGAGATGGCTACCCTGATTTTCCAGCAGTCATCCCATCTCAAACCATTTTATTTTCCAATTGATTGTTTCTGTTCGTTTGGCTATCTGTAGATAACCCTCTCTTGGTTTACCCAATTACCCCTCCCTAACTGTGCAGGCCAGGAAAACATTACAGGAGCCATAAAATCAAAGAGGGAAAGGGGTGCTTAGAGTGGATGTGTTGCTTGTTGTAACTAAAATCTAAAAAATTCAGAAAGAAAATCACCCCCCATTCTCTAGATCTTTTGATGTTGTTTTCCTGAAAATGTACAGTTATACCTATTTTAGAACATGGAATGAGATAATTAAGAAAATATGATGATAAGTGGCTGTGATCTTGGGAATCCATTCAGGTCAGTCTGTTGTTAAGAAAACAGCAGGAGTTGGGGAGCACCTGGTTGGCTCAGTCCACAGAGTGTACAACTCTTGATCTTGGGGTTGTGAGTTCAAGCCCCACATTCGGTGTAGAGCTTGCTTTAAAAAAAGAAGAGAAAAAAGAAAGGGGTGCCTGGGTGGCTCAGTCAGTTAAGCATCTGGCTCTTGATTTCGGCTCAGGTCATGATCTCAGAGTTGTCAGATCCCACTCTATGTTGTGAGATCGAGCCAAGGGTTGGGCTCCAGCGGGAAGCTACTTCCAGCGGGAAGTCTACTTGAGATTTTCTCCCCCTCCTTCTGTCCCTCCCCCCTGCTCTTGCTCTTTTGGAAGGAAGGAAGGAAGAGATAAAGAAGGGAGAAAGGAAGGGAGGGAGGGAGGGAGGAAGGAAAGAAAGAAAGAGAGAGAGAGAGAGGGCCGGAGTATTGGAGTCTGCTGGACACAGGTTCAAATCCTATCACCATGAAGTTCAGAGAGAGAAGATGCATCGAAGTATTCAGTTCCTAATAGTATTGTTTATTGTACTATAAGAAAATTTTAAAAAGTGCAACTAAGTAGAGAATATTATTCTTAAACCCTTGCTAAGTCTATGCACTGCTCACTCTCCCCAGAGATTCTACCATTTTTGTAAGAGAAGGCAGTGGTGGGCAGCCCCTCTTTTCTTTGCAGACTTCCCCTTGTTGCATTTTGACCTTGAGACTGCTGGATGTCTTCCTGTATCCTCAAAGGACTTATGGTTTAGTGGACACTGAGAGTCGCATCCACTTGTTCCTGCAGAGATGTGAAACAAGGGGCTTATTGGCCATCTCGCTCAAAAGGCCCTAGACAGAGAGAACGAGAAGGAGGAAGTCAAGAGATTTGGGAGTTGGAAGGAGATGAGTACTCTCTGTATCTGCTTGGCAGAGGAAAAGCTCCGAAGTGCAGAAAACATAATGACCGCCTTTGTTTGCTGGAAGGTTGCTGGTGTCTTTGGTTTTCAAGTTTTTGCCTGCTTCTTAGAGGCAGGCAGAGAGCAAGAGATGCCGGATTCCCTGGAGTCCGGCAATTTGTGATGCTGTGATATTAAAAAAATTATTTTAATTTGTTAGCATGTAAATTCAAGAGGAAAGTGTGGGATTGTTGCGTAAATGCCTGATCTTTTAAAGCCTAATAAGTCAAAAGCATTGTAACTTTGCAAGAAAACCACACAATGTGAAACATTTTCATACTGTTAACCTAATAAAGTCATCTTAAGCATGTGACAAGAATTTAAAAGATCATAGACATTTATCTCCCTCCCTCCCTTTCACATTACAAGTGGGGGAGGGTAAAGAAAAGTTTTTCCTCCTCTTTCGCGTGAAAACATTTCAGTAGCTTCCTTTGGGTAGTTGATTATCATATGGGGCTAAATGCACGGATTCTGCTTTGGTTGGGATAAAAAGCTCCACTTTTTATTAGCAAGCCCCTCCCCCATGCAGGGGTGGGGTTTCTTATAAAAACCGGGCTTCTCGTGAAGATCAAGTGAGTGTGGATATGTGATGTGCTTGGCGATGGGAGCATTCCGTGGCTCTGACCCGTCTTCTCCTCATGTGCCATCAGTGTCTCCTCACCAGCCATTTTATGAGAAAGATACAGCAGGAGTCATTAATATCCTAGCAGGAAATGGAAAGCTCACAGTGACAGCATCCCTGCCCTGGGACCACACATTTAGCAAGTAGGATTAAAATTTAAGTGTTCTGGCTTTCCACCGCATCTCCCATGATATCAGGGAATTTTACATTTTTTTTAGTCTTCTCCTTCATGCTCAGGGAGTGCATTGAATTAAGCTCACCTGTTGAATGAATAGGCCTTCTTCAAATATGTATGTATTTATGTATGTATGTATGTATGTATTTTTAAAGATTTTATTTCATTTGTCAGAGAGCGAGAGAGCATAAGCAGGGGGAACAGCAGGCAGAGCAGGTAGAGGCAGAAGCAGGCTCCCTGCTGAGCAAGGAGCCCAATGTGGGACTCGATCCCAGGACCCTGGGATCATGACCTGAGCTGAAGGCAGCTACTAACCGACTGAGCCACCCAGGTGACCCTCACATATGTATTTATTGATTGACTAGAACAACTCAGAAGCAGGTGTTACCCACAGCAGTGTTTGGTCAACATTCCCTGATAGGATATCACAAACATTCAATCATTTTATAAGTATATTTTTCCCTCTGAGAGTAACCAAATGTTTTATTTTTACTTTTTTCAGTTAGATTAAACAAAGACAATTGGTGCTTGAACCACTATTATTGCCAAATTCACCAGCTAAGTGCAAAGAGGCTCACGTGCCCGATGATGGCACAATGGCACACGAAGCCACATTACAAATGATGCAGTCATTGAAAACAAAGCCTTTGCACAATCCGAAAGTATGATTAATCTTACAAGAGATCGATTTCCCTATCTTCTGTCCATAACATGGCTGTCCTTACTTTTCATCAGAACACTGAAGCCTGAGTCACCCTCCTGGAGCCTGAACGACAGCATCCACAACAGGAAACAAAATCAAGAAAGACATCTCTTCATTTTGTGGAAGTGTCTGCTCAGAAGCCCCAGAGCTGAGAGGAGGAGGAGGTGATGGTGAATCTGGAGGAGAGAGAAGTGGGTGGAGCTGGCAGCCACCTGGAAGGGCGAAGCTGAGGGACAAGAGCTGCTTAGGGCAAAGTGTTGTCAGGGATTGACGAAGTTGCTATAAGGACAGTTTGTTCTATTTTTTTAAGTTTGTTTGTTTACTTATTTACTATTTATTTATTTATAAGTAAGCTCCATGCCCAGCATGGAGCCCAAACAACAGGGCCTGAACTCCTGACCCTGAGATCAAGAGCTGAGCTGTGATCTAGAGTCGGACACTTAACCAACCGAGTCGCCCAACTGCCCCTTTTTCTTTTAAGTTTGAAGGAAATATATCTATGTTGATGTCACAGAATTTTATCACTGAGAGAAAGCTTAGAACTTACTTGCCATTTTCCCTCCACTTTTTTTTGGTGGATGGAGACCCAGAAGGATCCACAGCAACCCCAGTGTCACGGTGCTTGTTCCACATAATCAAGTCAAGACTCGGTCTTTTTTTTTTTTTTAAAATTTTTTTTAATTTCTTTTCAGCGTAACAGAATTCATAGTTTTACACCACACCCAGTGCTCCATGCAATGCGTGCCCTCCACAATACCCACCACCAGGCTCCCCCAACCTCCCACCCCCCGCCCCTTCAAAACCCTCAGGTTGTTTTTCAGAGTCCATAGTCTCTCATGGTTCATCTCCCCCCCAATTTCCCTCAA
>PISX010023946.1:0-28849 GCA_004024625.1 Mellivora capensis | reverse complement strand
GTGCATTCTGTTGTCTTCCAAACGCTAATAATTGAAGTCCACTTGTGCACCCTCCCATGAGCCCTTGGGATGTGCTGATGCCCTGTTATCAAGTTAAAGAGCCACAGGCTATGATTGAGACCTTTACAAAAGAAGCGACTATATTCAAAGCAAAATCACTTGTCAGATAATGTCATATCTAGTGTCTTTGCTGGGGAAGAAGTGAGAAATAGCACTGAATACAATAAGCCCACAGTCCCTTAACAACTCCAGATGTATTCATTTTAAAGGCACCTATGTTGGAGACATGCCATTTCAAGCCCACTTACAAGGAGGAGTCCGTTTCCCTGCCCTTGGCTGTCAGTTTGTCTCTTCAGTGAAAGGCGGTGGTAGATAGCAGCGATTTCAGAGCCTTCGTCGTCTCGTTAATTTCAGTGTCGTGATTATCAGAGAGATTCGATAAGAAATTCCTCGGTGGATACATTTGGACAGTATGCCTGGGGATAAGCCTCCAAGCTCTGGCAAATGACCGCTTATGTTTAAATCACAGACCAGCTGCTGAACAGGTACGCAATCCTGAACAAGTTCCGTCACTCTGGGCATCAGTTCCTCTGAGGTACATACCTCACAAGATGACTGAAAGGGTTAAATGAACAGTCTCACAGTGCTTTACAGAAGTGCCTGGAATAACCAGTGTGTCATAAACATCAGGCATTATTAGTATGAGAAACACCCCCACAGAGAGGGCAAACCATTTGGCACATGCCCCGCCACAGCCTGTGATAAGAGCTCACTGTTCCACTGAACTCCAAGATAAGCTTTGGATCATTCCAACAGAGTCCTAGACATAGGGCTTCATCCTGCTCCTGCCAGTTGACCCAGAGGGAAACCTCCATCTCCAGCTAGGAATAGGGCTCCCTCGAGAGCGCACCTTAACCACGCATTAGGAAACTAGTTGGCAGAGCATTTGCGGTGACTTTCAACCTGTGGGAGGCTACTTGCCTGACAGAAATAGAGAAGACAGCCTCCATTTGGCAGGCTGGGGGAGGGGGGGTGCAGAACTCCTGTTTCAGTGGGTGGGGGGGGATTTGCGTGCAGATGTTTGAACTTTGACAGTGATCCTGTAAAATGTTTCCGTTGGATAAGACAGCAACTGATCTTCTGCGGAGGTTTTGTCTGTAAAATGATCCCGGGCACTTGACAACCTCCATCTCACTCCCTTACATGAAGCTGATTTTAAATCAGTTGTGAAAAAGCAGGCACCAAGCTTTATACCCAGGGCCTTAAACAAGTCCAGACAGGCCCCAGGAGACTTAGGCAGTACCCAGAAGATCTGAGAAGCCCAGATGGGTAAAATAGATTCATCAGCTGAAGTTCTTTTAGCATTTTCTTCACATCAGTAATAGGGCTATGCATGAGTGATGGAGAATTCTTGTTTTTTTTTTTTAAAAGAACAAAATGTTAATACGTAAGAAAGATACATGGGCAAATGATTGTAACAAATTATAATAAAAACAGGATAAGTGAGGCACCTGGGTGGCTCAGTGGGTTAAAGCCTCTGCCTTTGGCTCAGGTCATGATCCCCGGGTCCTGGGGTTGAGCCCCCTGTTGGGTTCCCTGCTCAGAAGGGAGCCTGCTTCCTCCTCTCTCTCTGCCTGCCTCTCTGCCTACTTGTAATCTCTGTCTGACAAATAAATAAATAAAATCTTAAAAATAAATAAATAGGTAAAATAAATAAAAAACAAAAACAGGATAAGGTTTGGTGTTAGACTCATTCTCAAATAGATACGAGCACAAAAGGAAAAAGATTAAATGCACTTCCCAGAATTATAGAAGTGGTTGGTGGCACGGTTGAGTCGAATAGCAAGTGTCCCTGGCTTCCAGTCCAGTGTCCCTGTCTCAGCAGCACCTAATAATAATTTGATACCTTGGATTTACATTTACACTATCTTGTGCTGCAAACACAAATGGCTCTCACATAAGTGATCTCACTGCTCATGAAAGAACTGTGCTTTTTCTGGTCTGCTTGGCTGGTTTGTGGTTATCTGCACACAGTCTCCATGTAACTGCTTCAGTGAGACATGCATGCTCACTCACCATCAGCAATAAGGAGAAGTGGTAGGATAATCATATGTGTTTGGGGGGGCGCATAATGCTCAGTCAGTTGAGCTTCTGACTTCAGCTCTGGTCATGATCTCAGGGTCTTGGGATCGAGCCCCTTGTCAGGCTCCCTGCTCACCTCTTGCTCTCCCTCTGCCTTTCTCCCCACTCTTGCTTTTTCTCTCTCCCTCTTAAATAGTTATTAAGTAAGTAAATAAATAAATAAATAAATAAGATCTTTGAAGAAAAAAAGAGTATATAGAAGGAGAAATGATAAATTTTAGGAATGGCCAATAGATATATGATTTTTGCCACCTAAGTGTTTCTCAAAGTGATCTGTATGCCTGGTGTAAATCCTTCATACCTAAGTGTGAAGAAATGAACGAATGCTCAGGGAAGGGCCTGAGAGTTCCGCAATATTATCAGGGATGGTGACACAGAAAGAGCATGTTACAATGTTTCATCGTAAGTGACGAAAGAGATGTTTGCCTTTAGCATTGAATTTTTCAGATGTGATAGCACACTTTCAAAATGCCAATATTAACTTACATAGAAGCAAGGAATAATTACTGGGGAAAAAATCAATACACTGCTTGCTTGTGATACTCCTTAGTGAATATTGGTTCTAAAATCAAAGTTCTTTCTGTGGAGGAGTTGTCAGGGGAAAAGTTAAAATTAGAACAGCTGTTGGAGGACTGAGCAAGGGAAATAAATGTCATGCAGGTAGATTCAAAATATTTAAATAGAGTTCGAGGTAGAGAGCCTTCAGCCTTGCTTTTCCATAGAAATTAAAAAAAAAAAAACCTTACCAGAAGTTCTCGTATCCACTTTATTACAGGATGGGAAGTAAATCAATGAATTGAGTGTTGTGAAAGCAAAAATCAGACATGTGAAGAAAGTCATCTTAGGGAAAGGACACGTTGGAAAGCTCATGTACAGAAAATAATTTATTATTTTCTGGTCCCTGGTGAAGATGCATTTTATCTGTGAAAATTGATTTATGCACCAACAAAAATATCGTTTGTCTTCTCTGGGACCACAAAAAGCTACAGTTTTGTTTGTTCCTCCTCTCAGAGAACTGCTGGTTTTGACATGGTAGATACTACATACCAAATGGAACATAATGCACCCAATATAATCATCACTCAAAACAAACAAATACTACCTTCTCGATGTGGTTTGCAAGAAAACACAAAACAGCGTGTCATTAAATATTCAGCATATGTCCTCACTTCTCTTTGTCAGGAACTGAGTACTCTATTGGAGTGTGCTCAAAGTGTAAAGCTGGTGTGTTTTCCCTAATAACACACCTGTGCTCTAAATAGAGCTGCCTTCTATTTAAGGAGAGGCAAACTGAAGTCATATTCTGCTATAAATTCTTTGTTTCTTTGAGTTCTCTTATAGTGCCTTGCTACCACAAGCAAACAAGACCAAGTCCAAGAAGGTCTGAATTGATGCCTTAACTCTTTTTGGTCAAATCAGAAATTCATATTATTCAACATTTTAACTGGCAAAAGCTAAGTTGGCAAATATTCTCACATTTCCTTTTTAAAATTTTTAAAAAAGATTTATGTATTTATTTGACAGAAAAAGAGAGAGAGCACAAGCAGGGGAACGGCAGAGGGAGGAGAAGCAGACTCCCTGCTGAGCAGGAAGCCCAATGCAGGACTCGATTCCAGGACCCTGGGACCATGACCCGAGCCGAAGGCAGATGCTTAACTGACTGAACCACCCAGGACCACCCCCCCCACACATTTCCTTTTTGAGGACAACACTTTGCATTCTGTGAACTCAGAACTCTATTTCTGGAGTCAGAGAACTGGATTCTAGTTTCAGGTTAGCTGTTAACTGGCTATGACACACTGGTTAGGTCACTAAGTTCACAGCCACTCAGTTTCCTAACCTGTAAAGTGGGGTGTTTTATGAAATGCTCCCTTACATCTTTCCTACTTCCAAATTCCTGCTCAGTTTATGAAATTGTAGTAGAGCACATTCTTTCAGCCTTTCTGTGACTACATAAACAATAATCAAATATTGATCAGTTACAGATATTTGCAGGTCTTGTAGAATATGTAAATCGAAAAGTAAATCATGATTTAGGTCCGGATCAAAAATATTTCGAGACCTCTATCAATGTCAGAGGAAAATAAATTTGGGCTAAGATTCAAAGACCACAAAAATGCTGCATCACCCCATCATGATAGGATGTGTGGAGTAGCTGTATTCACTCCATCTGGTCCTGTGGAGGCTTTTTAGCGAAGAGTCTCTAAAGGACAAATTTCTGGTCATTAACATCAGCAGAATTATTGTGCATATGGGAAAATTGCTTGTCTAAAATTTCTCAGAACTTTTCTCCAAATTTCCTCTGGGGGAGAAAGAGACAGTTTTGGAGATTAGGGCTTTGAAAATGGAGCAAGAAAGAGGAATTGGTGATGGCAAGAGTGCCACTTTTCTCTGAACCTATTACAACATGTAATTAAAAACAATGTGCTGTTTCTGTGCTCATTGAGTACAGGTTTCTAGTCAGTTTTTTTGTTAAGCAACAAACTTTATTTTTTTTTAAGATTTTATTTATTTATCTGACAGAGAGAAAAAGAGCACAAGTAGAGGGAGCAACAGGCAGAGGGAGAGGGAGAAGTAGGCTCTCCACTGAGCAGGGAGCCTAATGCAGGATCAGGGATCCCAGAACCCTGGGATCATGACCTGAGCTAAAGGCAGCTGCTTCACCGACTGAGCCACCCAGGTGTCCCAAGCTTTTTTTTTTTTTTTTTTAAGAGCAGTTTTAGGTTCACAGGAAAAAATGGGTGAAAAGTACAGAAAGTTCCCATGTACCTGCTGTCCCCATATACCCACGCACAGCCTCTCCCAACTGCAAGCATCCCACACCAGAGTAGTACGTTTGTTATATTTGGTGAACTTACCCAAAAACATCATTATCACCCAAAGTCCACAGTTTACACTAGAGTTTATTCTTGACATTGTAAGTCTATGGATTTTGATAAATCATATGTGTAATGTGTAATGAAACATATCCATCATTATAGTATCATACGGAATAATTACACTAGAAATCCCCTCGGCTCTGACTATTCATCCTTCCCTCCTCACTAGCTCTTGGCAACTGCCAATGTTTTTTGTTTGTTTGTTTTGTTTTTATTTATTTATTTGTCAGAGAGAGAGAAAGAGCACAAGTGGGGTGGAGGAGGGCAGCAGACAGAAGGAGAACCAGGCTCCCCACTGAGAAAGAAGCCCAACGTGGCATTGGATCCCAGGACCCTAAGATCATGACCTGAATCAAAGGCACACGCTCAACCAACTGAGCCACCCAGGCATCCCAATCACTAATGTTTTTACTGGCTCCATAGTTTTGCCTGTTCCAAAAAGTCACAAAGTTGAAATCACACAGCATATAGAATTTTCAGAGTGGCTTCTTCCCTTAGTCATATGTATTTAAGTTTCCTCTATGTCTTTTCATAGCTTGGTAGCTCATTTATTCTTAGAGCTGAATACTATTCCATTTTTTGGATATACCATGGTTTATTTATTTGTTCACCTACTGAAGGATATGTTGGTTGCTTCTGCGTTTCGATAATTATGGATAAAGCTGCATGTGCAGATATTTGTGTGAATATAAGATTTCAATTCATTTGGGTAAATGCCAGGGAGTGCAGTTGCTGGATCTTATGGTAAGAGTAATTTCCATGACCTTACCATTTTACAGTCTTGTCAGCAGTAAATGAGAGTCCCTGATGCTCCACAGCCTTGCCATCATTTATGTTGTCAGTATATTGAATTTTGGTCATTGTATATGTGTGCAGTGATATCCTTTTTTTTTTTAAGATTTTATTTATTTATTTGACAGAGAGAGAGAGATCACAAGTAGGCAGAGAGGCAGGCAGAGAGAGAGGGAGAAGCAGGCTCCTTGCTGAGCAGAGACCCCGACGCAGGGCTCAATCCCAGGACCCCAAGATCATGACCTGAGTTGAAGGCAGAGGCTTAACCCACTGAGCCACCCAGGTGCCCCTGTGCAGTGATATTTTATTTTAATTTCTGATTCTCTAATGACGTATGATGTCGAACATCTTTTCATATGTTTATTGACCATCTGTATATCTCCTCTGGTGTGGTGTTTGTTTGAGTCTTTTGATCATTTTTTAGTTAGATTGTTCATCTTTTTATTGTTGAGTTTTTAAGACTTTTTCGTATGTTCTGGATAACGTTCTTTATCAGATGTTTCTTTTGCAAATATTTTATCCAAGTCTATGGACTGTCTTTCTATTCTCTTGACATAGTTTCTCACAGCGCAGAAGTTTTTAATTTTAATAAGTTACAGCTTATCAACGATTTCTTTCATGGATTGTGCCTCTTGTATTATATCTGGAAAGTTGACCATACTCAAGGTCACCTAAGTTTTTTCCTAGTTTTCTTCTAGGTTTATAAGTCTTGCAGTTTACATTTAGATCTGTGATCTATTTTGAGGTGTTGTGTGTGTGTGTGTGTGTGTGTGTGTGTGTGTGTGAAGGGGTTAAGGTTCATGTCTTTGCTCATTTCTTTTTTCTTTCTTTTGCTCATTTTTTTTTTTTTTTGCATGTGATGTCCAGCTGTTTCAGCACCATTTGTTCAAAAGACTATCTTTGTTCCATTGCCTTGCCTTTGCTCCTTTGTCAAAAGCCAGTTGACTATTTCTGGGTTCTGTCTTCTGTTCCCTTCACCTGTTTGTCTATCCTTTTGGTAATACACAGTGTCTTGATTACTATAGCTTTGTAGTAAATCTTGAAGTCAGATCGTTTTTCTCCTTTAACTTTGCTCTTCTTCAATATTGAATTGGTTCTTCTGGGTCATTTGCCTCTTCATATAAACTTAGGAATCAGTGTGTTGATAATCACAAAATGACTTATTGGGATTTCCATTGGGATTGCATTGAATCTGTAGACCAAGTTGGGACAAACTGACATCTGGACAATATTGAGTCTTCCTATCCATGAATATGACATCTCTCTCCATTTACTTAGTTCTTCCTTAATATCTTCCTTAATATCTTTCATCAGAGTTTTATAGTTTTCCTCCTATAGATCTTATACCTATTTTGTTAGATTTATACCTATGTATTTCATTTTTGAGGGCTGATGTAAATGGTAACATGTTCATACTTTTAAATTCGATTTGTTCATTGCTGGTATATAGGAAAGTGATTGACTTCTGTATATTAACACTGTGTCCTACAATCTTGCTATGATCCCTTATTAGTTCCAGGAGTATTTTTGTCATTTCTTTCAGATTTTCTACATAGATGATCATGGCATGTGCAAACAAAGCCAGTTTTATTTCTTTTTTTCTAATCTGTTTATCTTTTATTTTCTTATCTTATTTTAATGTGTTAGCTAGGACTTCCAGTAAGATGTTGAAAAGCAGTGGTGAGAGCAGACCTCCTTACTTGGTTCCTGATCTTAGCAGGAAATCTTTGCCTTGTCTCATCATTATGTGTGATATCAGCTGTCGCACATTTTGTGGGGGCTTTTGTAGATTTTCTTTATGAAGTTGAGAAAGTTCTCTTGTCTTATTCACTGAGTAATTTTACCATGAATGTATGTTGGATTCTGTCAAATGTTTTCCTGCATCTATTTGTACAATCATATGATTTTTCTTCCTAGCCTATTAATGTGGTTGATGATATTAATTAAATTCTGAATGATAAACCAGACTTAGATACTTGGGATAAATAACAATTGGTATGGTGTGTATAATTTTATATACGTATATATTATTGGATCTGATTTGCTAATATTTTTGTTGAAAATTTTTGCATCTATATTTGTGAAAGATATTGGGCTGTTGTTTTCTGGTAGTGTCTTCTTCTCATCTTGGTACTTAGGGTAATGCTGGTCTCATAGAATGAGTTAGGAAGTATCCTCTCATTTTATCTTCTGGAAGAGATTATAGAGAATTGGTATACTTTCCTTCTTAAATGTTTGGTAGAATTCACCAGTGAACCCATCTGGTCCTGATGCTTTCTGTTTTGGAAGGTTATTAATCATTGATTCAATTTCTTTAATAGTTGTAGGCCAATTCAGAAAATGTCTCTCCTGTGTGAGTTTTGACAGATGGTGTCTTTTAAGATATCGGTCCATTTCAACTAGGTTATCAAATTTGTGGGCATAGAGTTGTTCAGTATATTGCATTATTATCTTTTTAATGTCCATGAGATTTGTAATAATGTCCCTTCTTTCTAGTCCATTTTTAAATGAGTGATTGGAACATTTCTGATATCTCTAAAAGGAAATCAAGTAATTGCTTTTTATTTTTTTATGACCCATAGCTGATTAACATTGAGAAATTAATGGCATTTGAGAGAGAAATCAGTTCTTTGCTTATACTTTCTATAAGCAAGAATAGTATATATAATTTGGTTTGTGTGTATTGGCCATAGCCTACTTAATAAAGAATAATATAGTTAAAATGCTCCTATAGAAAAGAACCTACCTCCTTAATGTGTTTCTTTGTTAGTAAAAGAAACTACTTTTTCAAATTTTAATCTAGTGTAGATAACATATGGTATTATTTTAGTTTCAGATATATAATACAGTGATTCAACAGTTCCATATGCTACTCAGTGCTCCTTAAAATAAGTGTACTCTTAATCCCCTTTACCTATTTCACCCTTCCGCCCTCCTCCCTCCTTTCTGGTAACTGTTTGTTCTCTATAGTTAAGAGTCTGGGGTTTTTTGTTGTTGTTGTTTTGTTTTGGGTTTTTTTTTTTTGGTCTCTCTAATTTTTTTTCCCTTTGTTCATTTGTTTTGTTTCTTAAATTCCACGTATGAATGAAATCATACCGTATTTGTCTTTCTCTGACTGACTTATTTTGTTTAGCATTATACTCTCTAGATCCATCCATGTTATTGCAAATGGCGAGATTTCATTTTTTTTTTAAAGATTTATCTATTTATTTGAGAGAGAGAGAGAGAGAACACTCAGTGTGGCAAGGGGCAGACAGAGAAGGAGAGAATCCTCAAGCAGCCTCCATGCTGAGTGCAGAGCTAGACATGGGGTCAATCCCAGGACCCTGAGATCATTACCTGAGGCAAAATCAAAAGTCAGACCCTCAACCAACTGAGCCACCCAGGCACCCCAAGACTTCATTCTTTTTTACAGTTGAATAGTATTACATTGTATACACACACACACACACACACACACCACTTTATTTACTTATTTATTTTTATGTTAAGTTTTTATTTAAATTCCAGTTTGTTAGCATATAGTGCAATATTAGTTTCAGGAGTAGAACTTAGTGATTCCTCACTTATATACAATACCCAGTGCTCATCACAAGTGCCCTCCTTAATACCCATCACCCATTTAATCCACCCCCCCACCCTGGTCCACCTCCCCTCCAACAACCTTGAGTTTGTTCTTTATAGTTAAGAGTCTGTTTTATGGTTTGCCTCTCTTTCCCCCCTAAGTTCATGTTTCATTTCTTAAATTCCACTATGAGTGAAATCGTTTGGTATTTGTCTTTCTCTGACAAACTTATTTGACTTTCACTTAGCATAATATACTCTAGCTCCATTCACGTCATTACAAATGTCAAGATTTCATTATTTTTTATGGCTGAGTAATATTCGTGTGTGTGTGTGTGTGTGTGTGTGTGTGTGTGTGTGTGTGATGTCACATTTTCTTTATCCTTTCATCTATCAGTGGACACTTGCGGTACTTCTGTAGTTTAGCTATTATAAATAATGCTGCAGTAAACATAGGGGTCAATATGTTGCTTCAAATTCACATTTTCATATTATTTGGGTAAATGCCCAGTAGTGTGATTACTAGATCACAGGGTAGTTCTCCTTTTAACTTTTTGAGAAACTTCCATACTGTTTTCCATAATGGCTGTACCAGTTTGCATTCCCACAAACAGTGCATGATGTTTCCTTTTTCCCCACATCCTCACCAACACTTGTTTAAAAAAAAACTTTAAAAAGAGGCGCCTGGGTGGCTCAGTGGGTTAAAGCCTCTGCCTTCGGCTCAAGTCATGGTCCCAGGGTCTTGGGATGGAGCCCCACATTGGGCTCTCTGCTCGCCAGGGAACCTGTTTCTTCCTCTCTCTCTCTCTCTGCCTGCCTCTCTGCCTACTTGTGATCTCTGTCTGTCAAATAAATAAATAAAAATCTTTAAAAAAAAATTTTTAAATATATATTAAATTCCCAGTCCTATGGAATGGGAGAGAATATTTGAAGTCATATATCTGATAAAGGGTGAATATCCACAATATATAAAGAACTCATACAACTCAATAGCAACCGCCCCTGAAAGACTGATTAATAATATTTAGTTCAAAGGAACTAAATAGACATTTTTCTGAAAAAGACATACAAATGACCAACATATACTGAAAAGGTGCTCAACATCACTAATCAAAGCAACAATGAGAGGTCACCTCACACCTGATAGAATGGCTATCATCAAAAAGATAAGAGATAGCAAGTATTGGCAAGGATGTGGAGAATAGGGAACCCTTGTGCACTGTTGGTGGGAATGTAAATTGGTGCAGTCACTGTGGAAAACAGTATAAAAGTTACTCAAAAAATTAAAAAATAGCACTACTATATGACTCAGCTATTCCACTTCTGGGTATATATTCAAAGGAAATGAAAAGAGGCTATCAAAGAGGTATCTGCACTCCTGTTTCACTGGAATATTACTTAAAATAGCAAAGATGTGGAAATAACCTAAGTGTCTATGAATGGATGAGTGGATAAAGAAAATGTGGCATATATATTAATGGAATTATTTATTATTAATTAAAAATTGTAAAATATTAATTATTAATATTAATAATGGAATATTATTTAGCCATTAGAAAGAAGGAAAGCCTACCATTTGCAATAACATGAATGGAACTTGAAGGCATTATGCTAAGTGGAAGACACCAGAGAAAGAAAAATGCTGTATGCTCTCGCTTACATATGGAATCTTAAGCAAAAAAAAGTCAAATTCATAGAAAAAAGAGTAGTAGAGGGGTTACCTGGGGCTGGGGGGATGGGGGAGTAGGGAGAGATTAGTAAAGTGGTACAAAACTTCTACTCTGAGATCAATAAGTTCTGAGGTTCTTATGTAAAACATGATGGCTAGAGTTGATTACACTTTATTATGTAACTAATATCTGCTAAGAGAGTAGAACTTGAATGTTCTCACCCTCCCCCCAAAAAACCAAAAGATACATATGTGAAGTGATATATGTGTTAATTAATTAGATGGTGGGGATCCTTTCATAATGTGTATGTGTATCAAATCACCACGATGGACACTTCAAATATAATTTTATTTGTCAATTATATGTTAATTAATAAAGCTGAAAAATATATATGTGGAATTCCCAAAGGACTCATTAGATTTTTACATGGAACACCTTCTCATTCTATTTAGGAATTTCTTAGCTTCTGCTTTTTATAAAGAAAGAATTCAAGAATTCAAGAATTAAATGTGAGTCTTCCTCTCATTTAAGAGTCAAAAACACTTCTTGGAAATTTTGGTCCTTTCCATACAAATATGTTTGGGGATTTTTTCCCCCAAGTCTTTCCATGACATCTGTCATGCAGCTAATGAATTTCTGCCAACATCTAAAACTTCATCTAAATTTTTAATATTTCCTAAAAATTTATTAAAATATTAGTCATTCTCCCCACTACAAGCAAATCATTATTTTCTTCTATCCTATCAGTTTTTTTGGAGTCTCACATAATTATATTAATTCTTATGTACCAACTAGTATCTGAAAATATTTTGGGAGTCCTTACAAGACATTCTTTCAAGATAATGCATTTGATAAATCCATAAAATAGTAAATAAGAACTCTATTTCTTAGTATTGTAGGTCAGAGTGTCAGTTTTGCAACAATAAAACAATTGTTCAGATACAGAATTAGAAACAAAACCTTGTCTTTCATTTATTATTTCACAACTTTTCTCTGAAAGCATTAGTATTTGATATTTGCATATCTTGAAAACGTTTAGTAATCAAGTTGCTAAAGCCAAAAATATTTCTTGGCTGCATTTACTTTTGCTATTGAAGTTTGACTTTTATGAGTTACATCTGAAGTTCAATAGAGTGTTTAACAGGTTTTACTTCCTTAATTAATTTCAGCATTTTAGCATCAGGGATTTCAATGTTTCCTCAGAACTCTCTTCTTTGCCCACAATTCCCAGCGACAATGCCACTGGGCAGCAAGCAGGGTGAGCCCACAGGAGGGAAAAGATCAGGCTATCTGCCCCCCAGAGTCTGGGCTAGTGGACAAAGGAAGAGTTTCCTTGTTCCTTTCTGGCACTAAATCCTGAATTGAGCGGAGAAGTTTGGAGAAGAGGGAAGCCAGTGGTCTTGTTTTTTTCATTTCTTTCCTTCCTATAATTCTAGTCACCAATTCCAATGTGTGGTTGCTTTTCCCGTACCTCCAAGCAATCCTCTGACAGCAGCTATATGTCCTACAATTCCTCTCGATTCTGGCGAACCCTATCTGGAGATAGCATCAGATCCCACAGTGTGAGTCAAAGAAACATTTTACCTACTAGATTGCCAGTGTATTATAAATGAATATAATCCAGGTACTGCCAGACAGAAGAGATGCATAAAACAAGGTTTGTAAAAAGGGCACAAAACTTCCAGCCGCTCTTCCAATATCTCCATATGTCCACCAACCCAGAAGCACCAAAGGGAAGCTGTGCCTGCCCTTTTGGGTTTTTGTGAAGGTTTCATGTCATAGGCATGATTGACCCTTGGTAACTGATTCCCTTTCCCCCCTCCTCTAATACCTGGGTTGGTTCTCCAGGCAACAATTAGCCCCTACTGTGAGATGAGATCCAAAAGTCATCTCATTAACATAACAAAAGACATCTTTGTCACTCTGATCACTTAGGAAATTCTAAGGGTTTTAGGAGCTCTGAGCCAAAAACAGAATGGAGGAAGACCGAATATTATTTCTTATTATAAACCACAGCGTCACATCTCCTCCCTTCCTCTCTCTCCTTTCTCTCTGTTTCAGGTTAGACTCTTACTTACAATGAACAGAATTTATTCAGAATAGTTCCAATAAAGATTTAATGTTAGAATACAGAGAATCCACTCCTAGTTGGGACTCTGGATGTAATAGGAACCGCAGAAATCTCTCTGTCACTGTCTCTCATCCTGTATTTCTTTCTCTCTCTGGCTGTATGATTTCTCTCTCATAACATCTGTTTTTCTTTGTGCATCTGTTCTGCTTGCATCTCTCTATTAACAGACTTCTCAATGCTGTAATTGCTGTTTCCACCATATCTGTGTCTTGACTCCACATCACACATTCCAGAGGGTGTTATCAGAGCCAGAGTTTTTCTGTTTGGTCGGTAGCCAGGCAAAGGCTACAAAGAAGGCCAAGCTGTAAATCTTGCTGTAGAGGTCCAGGCACTGATGTGAGGTTCTGCATGGAATTCTTCTAGCCAACCACACTGGACTAGTCGAGAAGCTTGTTAAACAATGTCTGTCTTGGCTGCTACATTAGGGCAATACAAGGTGGCCAAATAGTTACCAAAAAACCTTTTTGCAGTTTCACCCGGGGTTACCTTCTGCCTCTAAACCCCCGAAAACCAGATGTTTCCCCTGAGGAGAACTTGCCCCTTGAATCCTGAGCCCTTCAGCTCTTCTACAGTCCTCTTCAGTTGTCCATTCAGCTCTACAGAACACACAAACATTTCGCTACACGTAAGGCAAATGGGTTACAGCTACGTGGATTTGTAGCGATGCATTCTTTCCCATGTGAGCTGACATATGTGATGCCATTTTACAGGCATTTCACAGGCCCCTTCCCTACTTGCTTGTACATCCATCTTCCTTGCACACCAGAAACATTTCTTTCAGCTTCTTTGGTTAATGAGAAGATGAAATTGCTTCTCTCTGAGTTTACAGATTCACCTCTGTTTCCAGGTCATATTCACTTACTTGCTTGAGTTCAGTTGAACTGTAACTTCGTTTGCTTATAAAATTATCTCCAATTACACACTGGTGTCAGAAACTCAAAGTTACCCATGCTATAACCACTTCTTCCTGTTTTAAAACCCTCTCTAAAAGCTCCCAATATTTCTCCCAATTTTCCAGTGATTTTTTTTTTCTCCATCTAGGGTCCCCTCAGAGCCCAGGGAGCCTCCCCTTTCCAAGGCCTACATCTGGTTTGTACTTTTTCCTTGATAACACAGGAAGCATCATTTTAGTACCTCTTCAGACTGCCCATTTGGCTTGTTTTACTATCTAGTCTTCCTTCGATTTCGTTGGGAGATAGGGGTTTATTTTGCATCATGTGGCTAAGCTATATTGGCAAGATGGACAGGAGTTAGGGAGGTCCAGGGAGGTGAAATATAATAGAGAAAGTCAAAGCTGTTGGAGAGGTGGGGAGAGGGAGAGAAAAAGAGAGAGAGATGGAGAGAGGGAGATTCTGTGTAGAAAATTCCCACCTGCTGCAGTAATTAATAATTTCCAAGTCATTTAATACAGTGCTAAGTTAATGGAGGTGTCAGTTTTTCCCTTTTTCCCGTAGCAGATAGTGATACTACTTGTTACAAGCCTGTCTACTTATTCTCTACTTCTCCCCTAAACCAGACTACAGTCTGAAACCCAGCTCTCACAGTTCAACAGAGCCATGCCATTTCATTTGTTTAATTACAATGCTTATTTTTACCAACACTCAGAGGCCTATTAGTAAGGCACATTTTTAGAAATCTAACAAATGTGTCCTTAGATCACAGACACAGTGCTCCCATCTTGTTTTGTACAAAAAGGAAAGCACTTATCACACCTACACACTATTTTTTTTTCCTGTTTTCATCCACTTAAATGTGTTTTCTGAAGAAATGACATGTGATTCCTATTTTTTTTAAACCATATCTAGAATTTCTTTATTGGGCATTAATGTGAATATCCTCTGAAAATCTTCTGTAATGATATTCAATTTCTCCTTTGTACTTTTAAATGGCTTTATAACTGAGTGAATAAGGAAAAAATATTAAGAAGAGATCGGCACACTGGAGAATACCTGGAAGGCTATACCACTAACCCAGCAGGACTTTGATTTGGGAAACTGCCCAGATGGCATCACTGGTTAATTCTTTTGAGCATTTAAGAAAGAAATAATAGCAACCTTACACAAACTTTTTTGAGAGTATAGAGAAATAAAAAAAACATTTTCCAATTTGCTTATGATGCCAGTATAATTCAGATAACAAAAATCTGACAAAGAGATTATAATAAAAGTGAAAAATAGCCCAATCTATCTCATGAACATAGGTGCAAGAAATCTTTAAATAAATGGTTGGATTTCTATAAGGAAAAAATGAACCTTGACTCTTAGCTCACACTCATTCCAAATGGATTGTAGACCTAAATGTGAAAACATTGAGAATGATAAATCTGGGAAAATAAACATGGAATATTTAATGGCCTTGGAATGTGCAAAGAGTTCTTAAATAGGAGACATAAAATTCTAATCATAAAGAACAACAGTGATAAATTAGATTTCATTAAATTAAGAAATTCTATTTATCAAAAGAAAACAAAAAAATTAAATAGCAAGTCACAGAGAGGGAAAAGCTTTTTTCAATACATATATCTAACAAAGGACTTGTATCCAAAATATATAAAGAACTGCTACAGGTCAATAAGGAAAAGGAAAACATTCCAATGTCTAAATGGGCAAAAACCTTGAACAGGCACTTCATTAAAGAGGATACTCAAATGTCCAATAAGAACTTGAAAAAATTGTTCAATATCAATAGGCAGTAGGAAAGTGAAAATTAAAACCACAATGAAATATCATGGGATATCTGCCAGAATGACTAAAAAAATTGTAAAAGATCCCATAGGTCAGAGAGTTAGAACTCTCATGCCCCACTGTTTGGAACAACCACTTTGGAAATCTGATTGACAATATTTGTTAAAATTAAACATACAGAATCTCTATGAGTCAGCAGTTCTACTTCTACATATCTATCCCTCAAAAATGTGAACATGTGTATACTCTAAGACACAGACCCAAATTCATCATAGCACTATTACATATGGTCACCCCCAACAAGAAACATCCCAAATGTCCATCAACAGAAGACAATAAATAATTTATGATATATTTATATCTATCTATACTATATCTATACTAATGGAATATTTTATAGCAATAATAAAGAATGAACTATGATAATTTCAAAGAAATAATACTAAACTTAAAAAATTGACACAAAGGATTCTTTCATTTTATAAAGTTCAAAGGAAGGCAGAACTAATCTGTGATGATAGAATTTTCTTTGTAGAAAGCTCCCAAATGATTCTAATGGGCATCTAGGCTTGAGAACCACTTATATGAAAAAGAGATAATTAAAGTCCCAGGAATTAAGGTAGTTTGGCCAAGTTCTCTTGATTCCTCGCTTTGTTTTATTTGTGTAAACAATACAGCCTCTGACACTGGGGAAAAAACAGATTCCACCAAAACTTGATTATGTGTGCTATTCATGGAATTCCAAATCTTAAGCTGTTTATACTCTCACCGACAGACCCATTCAGTGTAGTTTCCATGTGTTGCCTGAGAGATCACTTTCATTTAAAAGTGAATGTTTCTTTCTTTTTCCCTAAAAACATTGTTAGATAATTTCTGTTATTCTAAAATGGCAAGTTCATTAATGTATCCATAAAAAATATGAAGGAAGTAGTATATATTTCTCTAAATGTCATTTTACCTCTCTACCTGATACTAGTTAAACCAATGTTCTGATATCTCCAATGTTTACCTTCCAATTTTTTTTTGTCTTAACCTCTGTTCATTTTAAAAATTATTTAGAAAGATTAGGGGCACCTGGGTGCCTCAGTCAATTAAGCATGTGACTCTTGGTTTCTGCTGAGGTCATGATCTCAGAATCATGAGATCAAGCCCAGTGTTGGGCTCCACACTCAGCATGGAGTCTGCTTGAGATTCACTCCCTCTCTCCTCCTCCCTCTGCTCATGTGCTCTCTCTCTCTCAAAAATAAATAAATAAATAAATAAATAAATAAATAAAACATTTTTAAAAAATCACTTAGAAAGATTCTTAAAAGGCTCGAGGAAACCAGAGTTTCTCTATCAGGAGAATGAGAAGCACAGTTTTTGGTCCATTACAAAATGCTAATGAAGAATAAATTTGGAGGCATCACATTTCCTGATTTCAAGCTATGTTATAAAGCTATAGTAATCAAAACAGTGTGGTTTTGGCATAAAAACAGACATATAAATTAATGGAACAGACCAGAGAGCCCGGAAATGAAACCAGATATATATGGACAATTAATTTAAAACAAAGGAGCCAAGAATACACAATGGATAAAGGACAGTCTCTCCAATAAATAATGTTGGGAAAACTAAACAGCCACATGCAAAGTTATGAAACTGGATCACTGTCTTAACCATACACAAAACCTAAATCAAAATGGATTAAATACTTCAATATAAGACCTGACACCATAAAACTTTAGAAGAGAACATAGGCAGTAAACTTCTTGACATGGGTCTTGTTGATGCTTTTTGGATCTGACACTAAAATCAAAGGCAGCAAAAGCAAAAATAAACAAGTGTTACTATGTCAGACTAAAAAGCTTCTGTATAGTAAAAGAAATCATCAACAAAATGAGAAAAAAACCTAATGAATAGGAATATTTGCAAATTATGTATCTGATAAGGGGCATTATTCAGTGTATAAAGAATTCAATAGCAAAAGAGCCCCACCAAAACAGAAAACAAACCAAAAAAGCAAACAATCTGAATTTTAAATGGTCAGAAGATCTGAATAAATATTTTTCCAAAGAAGATGTACAGGGACGCCTGGGTGGCTCAGTTGGTTAAGCGGCTGCCTTCAGCTCAGGTCATGATCCCAGTGTCCTGGGATCGAGTCCCACATCAGGCTCCTTGCTCAGCAGGGAGCCTGCTTCTCCCTCTGCCTCTGCCTGCCACTCTGTCTGCCTGTGCTCGCTCACTCTCTCTCCCTCTCTCTCTGACAAATAAATAAATTTTAAAAATTTAAAAAAATAAAATAAAAATAAATAAATACAAAGAAGATGTACAGATGGCCAGTAGGTATATAAAAAGGTGCTCAGCATCACTAATCATCAGGGAAATCCAAATCAAAAATACAATGAAATATCACCTCACACCTATCAGAATGGCTAGTATCAAAAAGACAGAGATAACAAGAGTTGGTGAGGATGTGGAGAACAGGGAACCCTCGCACACTGTTGATAGGAATGTACATTGGTGAAGCCACTATTGAAAAGAGTATAAAGATTTTTCAAGAAAATAAAGATAGAACTATCATATGATCTAGCAATTCCACTTCTGGGTATTTATCTGAAGAAAATAAAAACAGTAACTCAAGAAAGTTATATCCTTCTGTGCATTGCACCATTACTTACAATAACCAAGATATGAAAACAACCTAAGTACCCATCAAAAGAAAAATGGATAAAGAAATATTATATATAATATATAATCCTTATCCATATATAATATTGTGTATAATTTCTTTAGCCATATATATATGATATCATTCAACTACAAATAAGATGGAAATCTGGCCACTTACAACAACATGGATGGACTTGAAGTCATTATGCTAAGTGAAATATCAGACAGAGGAAGACAAATATTGTGTGATCTCACTTATATGTAAAATCTAAAACAACAACAACAACAACAAAAATCCCATCAAGCTCAGAGATACAGAGAACAGATTGATGGTTACCAGAGAGATGGGGATGATGGACGGGCAGCATGGATGAGGTGGTCAAAAGTTACAAATTTCTAGTTATAAAGTAAAAACCCTGGTGACTTTAGTTGATAATACTGCATTATATATTTGAATGTTGCTAAGAGAGTTGATTTTAAAAGTTCTCATGACACACACATTTGTATGGTGACAAATGTTAACTAGACTAATTGTGGCAATCATTTGTCAATATATACAAATACTGAATCATTACTTTGTCCACCTAAAACTAACATAATATTATATCTCAATTATGCCACAATAAAAAAAAACGCTTACTGTGTTCATTCAGTATCTTAATTCTATATGACAGGGTGATAAAGGCAGAAAAAATGCTCATATTTTTTGCTTTTGGTGTGGTGAATGTAGAATGCATGCAGATAAATGAAATTCAAGAGTATTGCCAATATAAACAAAAGAGATGTATTATCACTCTGCACATCTAGTTATTATCAAACATGACAAATAGCTCAATGAAGGTTGACACATTCATGTGTGAATATTCATAGCTGAAATTCACAAATGTAGATGTAGCTAACCCCTGGAAAACACAAGGAAGGGTAGGAAAGTAAGAGAGACTAAAAAGGAGAGTGACCAACAATAATCAGCTTTATTGCTACAAGTTATATTGATGCAGATAACTCTTCACACTTTTTTCTCTTCTGAAATCTTTATCTAAACTCCTTCTTCTTTTTCTTCTCCTCCTCTTTTGTCTTCCAGAGTGTTGTTACCTACACAAAACACTCTGTGGGCTTATAAAAATGTTTTCTTACCAGTTTATCTAAATCCCAACTCTTTTTTTTTTTTTTTTTTTGAGAGAGAGAGAGAGAGAGAGAGATTGAGAGAGCGCACGTGCCCAGGTTCAGGGGAGGGAGAAGGAGAGAGACAACCTAAAGCAGGCTCAGCCCCAGCCCAGAGCCCAACATAGGGCTCGATCTCACAACCCTGAGATCATGACCTAAGCCGAAATCAAAAGTCAGTTCAACCAGCTGCGCCACCCGGGTGCCCCAATCCCAAATCATTTCTATTGGTGAAAGCATTCCTTCTTAACCTGTAGCTTTTATCTTATCTTCTAGGATATCAGTGGTGCTAAGCATTAGCCATTCTGTACTATTTTCCTTATAGTTAATCTTTCCTCTTACTTTTCAACATGCTTGATAAATGGCAGCTGCTAGTGAATTCTTTCTAAGAGTATACCAGCCTAATTCACAACCAGAGCTAGGGACTATGCCCCACTCATCACCAGTATTGGAGTCCTCATTGTCAGCTAGACATAAGCGATCAAGCCCCAAAGCCCTATCTTATTTCCTGTTCTAGTGTTCTAGAACCACTCCTGGTATTGTCACTGGATGCAATAATCAGCAGAGGTATAAGGGAGGGTTGGGGGCAGATTGAGTATAGGGAAATGTCAAACTGTGATACAGGATGATAAAGCCACTCCCCTGGGAAATTAGAACAGGTACTGTTCATCATCGTGTGGCCTCATTGGGCCTTTATAACCCTGCCAATATCAGCCCCTGGATGTGGGACATCTGGGAAGGGTATGCCATTGAGGGAGGGACTGTCTGCAGCTGAGGCAAACCTAGAAAGGAAAGAAAGGTGCTTATAGTTGGGGCTTCAGGTTCTTCCTCGAAGGGGGATGGTTTCCACCACAGAGATCCATGAGGACAGAATGCAGATTATGTCAGGTCTGAAAAAGATCCCAATCCTTCAAAATGACCCCAGATTTCACTTGAAAGACTATAGATTTCATTCAGGCCTGATCTTAATTTGCAGCCTGGAGTGTGGGCCAAAACTTCCCTGTTTACTTTGGGAAATACTCTAAAATCTCACTGACCTGAATCTTTGGTGCCTTGTAAAGTCACTAGGAAGGCTTTTTAAAATGTAGTTTTGAAAGAGATTTCTAGTTTAGTTTTCAAGAAAGGTGAATATGAAAAAAAGGTTTTGGAGGGAAACAATGTAATTCTAAGAAAAAGTGATTTACTATCAGCAGGGGAAAAGAGAATTCATAGAATCTCATTAGAAGTATGTTCGACCTTAGGCCATGCTTTAGTAAATATTCACTTCTGAGCCTGTAAGGTTCAGCGAGATTCATTTCCCAAAAACCTTTTTAGCCTTTTTCTGTCTCCCTAAATCCAGACCAGAATATCATGAGTCTAAAATTTAAATTCCATTTGGGGCACTTAAGATCTTTAGACATTAAATCAGGTAAACATTTTAAAAGTCCTAATTTGGGGGCATTAATCCTTTCCTCCCTTGAGTTGAGAGTTTTCTTTGTTCTGCCTCGAGAGCAGCCCAAAACAGAAAAAGGTCCACTAGGCAAAGTAAGAATGTTATCTAAGGACACAGAGCTTTGCTGTGAACTAATCTGAAATCAGTCCTATGCATTACGCTTCCGTGCATTTTAAAATATCTAGCCAATAAAGGTACTTTGAATAAGTTTCAACATCAAGAATGTTAAGCCATTGTTTTCAGTTGCCTTTCCAACTGTCAAACCAAATTCCTTTGTTTCTCTGTTGGCCAATAAAAATTGTATCAACTCTATTCCTTGAAATAAAAACAAAAAATAGTTTAGTGCTATAAATTTAGAATTTGTGTCATTGATTAATAATCTCATTACTATGATTTGATCCCATCAGTGATGTAAAAATGAAGTATCAACCTTATCGTAAGAGTTCACATTTCATTCGGGAAAAGAATGGAGGGTTTCTTAGGGTCTATGTCTTGCAGTGAAAATAAATGTTCTCCATCAGCATTAAAGGTATTCTTGGAACATTTCCCTTTGTTCAATTAGCTTGATTAGGAACAATTCGGGTGCAGTGTTTTCTCTTATTAAATTCATACCACCCCAAACTTCTCTCAAATAAAGCAAGGTTAACATTATGTCCTCAGTCCATCAGAGTAAGTGACAATATCCAGATTCTTCTCTCTTTTCTCTTATTGCTTCTTCTTCTTTTTGGCCTCCTCAACCAGAGTGTACGTTCCCCCACAGAAGAAAATCAAGTCTCCTTGTCTTCTATTGCCTTTAGTGTCTGGCACTGGACCAGTGGGTAGAAGAGTTCCCAGGGCTTGGAAGAGAGGGACAAGTAAATGTAATTTTACAATGTGGTGTGATTGAAGCTGTATCACATATCAGCCTGATGGGCCTATTTAATTAGTTCCAGTGAGAAGGCAGGAGAAGGGCACAGCATCAATAAAATAGAGCTCAGTCAGCAAATGTGACTCATGTCAGCGTGTAATTCCCCTTTCTCCTCCAGCCGCTGCCACCATTCAACCATCTTTTCCACACTGATAGTCACAATCTGGCAGGTGTCTTTTCCCCATTCTGCCCTCCAGCCAAGACTCAAGTGATCAAATTATTGGTAGGGAGAGGATGAAGAAGTGATCCTTTGCAGCATAACTCACCCTAAGTCCCACATTTCTGTAGAAATCACCTTAACAGGAATTGATGAAACATGGTCCTCTGAAGCCACTGGGGGGGTACAAAGGTCCCCAGAACCCTGTTACTAAAAATAAGTGTTAGAAACCATTGCAGACTCTCAGGCTCCACTTCCTTCACACTGAACCAGAATCTGTGTTTTACCAGGATGCCTAAGCCATTCACAAAAATGGTAAACTTTGAACAGCACTGGAACACCCTTCATTCTGTGCACCAGAAAGCGGAACTCTACAGAAGCTAAGTATCTAGAAAACGCGTGTCAGTAAAGACTGCCTGATCAATTAATTCATTGACCCTGAAAAAACAATAACATTAAAATATGTAATAAACATTACTAAGAGAAGGGCTTCAGCTACCAACAAAAGATTCACCAATAACTGAATGAGAAATCCAATTACATAACAATACATGGGAATATAACTCTGTAGTTCACTCATCTTTCTAAGCACCATCATTAGGACTATTCAGTGAATACGTGCATAAAATTAAATAAAAATATTACTTTTGTTCATGTTGTTTGTGGCATTGTTCTGTTTTTGCCTGGACTAAGTTATATAAACACTAAAAGGCAGACAGAATTCTTGGTCATTAGGCAAGATTTACAGGTGTTAATAGGACTTCGAAAGTTGTTACTTTCTTTAACCTTGAAGTTTCTACCTGGTCTGTTATTCCATCTCCAGCCACATGCAAATTCTTCTTATTTATTTACTTATTTATTTATTTATTGTGATAATTTGTTAATAAAAGGGAACACATGCTCTACAGGGAGAACACAGCAGAGTATTACAAAGAAGAGAAATTAAATTACCCACAATTGCAATCCAAGAGAAACAGAGTTAACATGTTTACGTATTCTCTTCCAATTTTTTATGTAGTTAAAATTGAAACCGTATTTATAGTTTGCTATGCTGATTTCTTTTAAATTATGACAAAGCATATTATCATGTTATTACCTGGAATATCATCAAAACTTCATATAATTATACTGTACTTTCAGTATATAATTGGATCCTTTATAATCATAATGTTAACGATTACATAATATTTTTTTAAAGATTTTATTTATTTATTTGACAGATAGAGATCACAAGTAGACAGAGAGGCAGGCAGAGAGAGAGAGGAGGAAGCAGGGTCCCTGCCCAACAGAAAGTCCAATGTGGGGCTCGATCCCAACACCCTGGGATCGTGACCTGAGCTGAAGGCAGAGGCTTTAACCCACCGAGCCACCCAGGTGCCCCAATGATTACATAATATTTTATTGGGTACCATAATTTGATTAGGGAAAATTAAAATCTCATTGCTCAAACAGAAAATTTAAAATTGATATTGTATTTCTTTTTTTTTTCATATTGTATTTCTTCACTGTGAGTGCTCGCTTCAGTAGCACATATACTAAAATTGGAATGTATTTCTTCTCTGTGATAATTCATTTTTCCAAAGTTCATTTATCTACTGAAGTTCAAGTATTTTTCTCATTGTTTAAATGTGATATTTATAGTTACAGATACTGTCTTTATTTTAGCCTATGATAATATTGTCTGTTTCTGGGCTATATTTTTGAGTGTGCGGCAGTTTTTATTATTGTGGTTCTGTGGTATGTTCACATACGTTTTTGGCAAAACTTTTCCAAAATTTTCTTATATATTTTCCTATACAAGGGCCACCCAGGTGCCCCTGTTTTCCTATATATTTTTGAGGTTTGGGGGTTTTAATTGTTAATTTCTATTAAACTGTTATAGTGAGAGAACTCAATGGGTATTACACTGATTTTTTGGAATTTACTGGAATTTCTTCTTGCCTTGAATGTTTAATAAACTTTTCATGTGGGCTTAAAAAGAATGTGTATTCTCTAATGGAAAAGTATGATTGTATATTTACATCTATTAAATCAAATATGTTGTTTCATCATTAGTGCTAGGGTGCTAGGGTTCCATATCCTTAATTTTATGTCCACTGGATTATAAATTTTTGAAAGCTATGTCAAATCGCCCACTATGATTGTGGATGTGTCAAATTTGCTTATTATTTTCTTAACTTGTGTTGTACTTTTTAAAAAAAGATTTTATTTATTTATTTGACAGACAGAGTTCACAAGTAGGCAGAGGCAGGCAGAGAGAGAGGGGGGGAAGCAGTCTCCCGGCTGAGCAGAGAGCCAGATGTGGGGCTCGATCCCAGGACCCTGGGACCAGGACCAGAGCCAAAGGCAGAGACTTAACCCACTGAGCCACCCAGGCACCCCTCTTCTATTATCTTTCCTTTATAAAATTCCAACTCTATTTCAAGGTCCAGTTCAAATACCACATTCTCCGTGAAGACTTTAGAGGCTTTAACGCTTTGAGCCACCCAGGCTCCCCTGTGTTGTACATTTTTAAGGGCAATTTGGTTAAGTACTTATAAGTTTGTGATTTATGTTCTTGATGGATTTTTCTTTCTCTCATTATGCCATGCTTCTTGATCCCTGTTAATGTCTTGGCTCAAATTCTATCTGTAGCCTTGATATTGCTATTCAAGTAGGAATACTGTGTTTATCTTTCTCTATCTTTTGATTTTCAACTTTTCTGTATATTTTTGTTTATACTGTGTCTACTGAAAGTAGTATATTGTTGGACTTAGAAATCTAATTAGATAATTATTTTTTCTTTTAATTTATGAATTTAATCCTGTGGTATTTGCTTTAATTATTGATATTTTTTGAATTCTTTATACACCTTATTTGGAGCTTTCTTTTTATCATTTTTCTGTTTACTTCTTTTTTCCTCTTTTAGTGTCTCTTTGGAGTTGATATGTTCCACACTCCTCCTTTTTTTCTCCACCGCTGATTTGGAAGCTATAGACTGTATTTCTAATTTTTTTAAAGATTTTATTTGTTTATTTGACAGACAGAGATTACAAGAAGGCAGAGAGGCAGGCAGAGAGAGAGAGGAGGAAGCAGGCTCCCTGCTGAGCAGAGAGCCCGATGTGGAGCTCGATCCCAGGACCCTGGGATCATGACCTGAGCTGAAGGCAGAGGCTTTAACCCACTGAGCCACCCAGGTGCCCCAAATTTTTTGGTGATTATACTTAAATGTTTATATATATGTAAATATTTCTAGCAAAGTTTACTTTTTCTCAGTACTTCTATCTTCCTCTCAATTTCAATTTAACTATTTATTTCAATTTAACTATTCAACCCCCAGCCTATAATTTTGTTAATGTTATCTAGAATTTTATATTTCCATCTTAAATGCAAAAATTATCAATTTGTTTTAAAAAGTCAATTACAGGGGCGCCTGGGTGGCTCAGTGGGTCAAGCCTCTGCCTTCAGCTCAGGTCATGATCCCAGGATCCTGGGATCCTGTTCCACATCAGGCTCTCTGCTTGGCAGGGAGCCTGCTTCCCCCTCCCCCTCTGCCTGCCTCTCTGCCTACTTGTGATCTCTCTCTGTCAAATAAATAAGTAAAATCTTAAAAAAAAAACATTTTTTTTAAAGTCAATTACACTTAATAGGTCCTTTTATCATATTCTGAGCTCACAGTTGTTTTCTGGATTCCTTACCTCCCCTCTCCATTCAGTGTTATTCACACTTCTATAATATAGAAAGAGTCTATAGGGGGTAAGTTCTTTGTTCTGCATATGTCTGATTTTCTTTTTTTAGTGTTATCCCACCTTCTCATACTACTTTCACCATGCACATAATTTTAACTTGGCAGGTATGTTTCTTCAGCACTTTAAAGATATTATCCTATTGTTTTTCTATCATCTGTGGATGCAGAAAAGTTTGTTGCCAGTCTCAAAGTATTTCCTTTCAATATAATTAGCCTTTTTTTTTGGTGGTTTTAATAATTTTATTTTTTCTCTGATGTTCTTCAGTTTCACTATGATAACCGTCTTGCTTTGAATTTATTTATCTTTGATATTCATATTCTATTTTGTTATGGAAACTCATATCTTTTTTCAGTCTAAAATTGAAAACACAATCTTCAAAGTTATTTTTCCTCCCTTCCCTTCTTCTGAAACTTCTATTAGACCAGCATTAGAGCTGCTTTACAAATGTCTCAACTGCTTTTTCACATATCTTATCACCTTACCACTCAGAGCAAACTCTTCAGTACCATCTTTCAATTTGCTAATTCTCTCTTTGACTAGGTCTAATCTATTTTTAGAGTCTCTAATTTTAACGGCTATTTTTATTTTTCTTAATATTTTTTACAAATTTTATTTATTTATTTGAGAAGGAGAGAATGAGAGAGAGAGCATGAGAGGGGGAAGGTCAGAGGGAGAGGGAGAGGCAGAGGCAGACTCCCTCACTGAGCAGGGACCCTAGTGCAGGACTCGATCCCAGGACTCCAGGGATCAGGACCTGAGCTGAAGGCAGTCACTTAACCAACTGAGCTACCCAGGTGCCCATCATTTTCATAATTTTTTTTTTTTAAGATTTTCTTCATTTACCCGATAGACCGAGATGGTAGTAGGCAGAGAGGCAGGCCGAGAGAGGGGGGAAGCAGGCTCCTCGCTGAGCAGAGAGCCCGATGTGGGGCTCGATCCCAGGACCCTGGGACCATGACCTGAGCCAAAGGCAGAGGCCTTAACCCACTGAGCCATCCAGGTGCCCCTCATTTTCATAATTTTTAAAGCATTTATTTTTTCATGTTCATTTAACTTCTTTATTTTACCTTTTTACATTTTATTCTTTTATTACTCTGATTCCTTCACTTGGGTCTTTGAGCATTCTACATGTATTTATTTTAAAGTTTTTATCTGACTGATATTAAACTATTTGAATCTGAGGTCAATCCATGTCCTACAGTTGATTTTGTCAGATAGAATTCCCAAGATTAAATTTCTTCACACAGTACAGAAATTTAGTCATATTTCTGAGATTAATTGTCTTTACATATGGTAAAATTTTGGTTTGTGAGGTCCTTTTGAATGCAAAGTTTTGGGGGTTTGTTTTTGTTTTGTTTTTTCCTCTCTCTTTTTTTATCAATTTACTTGCGTTGGGTATTACATTTTATCTAGAATTTCTCTATGTTCAAAATGGGTGGGATAGGAAAATAGGTCCTAATCAGTTAGTTCTGTCATGTATCATCCCTTCATCTATTTTAATATTGATGTAAATTCCTCCAAATTTCACTGAGATTGTGTTCAGATATGTTAAAATTTTAAATTAGTTTAGGAAGACTTGATAGCCTATTTAGACTTCTCAACCAGAAACATAGACTACATGGATTTCTGTTTAATTAGGCTCTCTTTTCTCTCTCCTAGTAAACTTTTATACTCTAATACCTTTTGGAGTAGTTAAATCCGTATTTCTCAAAATAGAGTAATTGATCAATATTACTAATTTAAAATTCCTTGAATGTAGCCAGGATGCAGGAACATTCAGACTTGATGCGACTTCTCCTTAGTCCCTACAAGGTCTCCTCTATCAATTAATGCCATCAAAGGATTGTTTCTTTGGGCAATCTTTGGCAGTGCTTCAAGCTCTGTAAGAACATGAATGCATTTGTCTCCCTTGGATTGCTGGCTATTTTGATCATCTAGACCGACATCTTCTTGGACTAGTTTCCTACAGTCATCTGTTTCCTTTTTTAAGGACAATGTCAAGGCTCAAGGCCAAAAACACATGGCCGTCAGCCAAGAACAGAATTGGTCTATAGGGTAGAGCACCAGCAGTTGTTGATGGAAGGCATGTGTGGGTGTGTTTGTGTGTATTTGTGTATGCTAAGGGCACCTGTTTTATAACTCTTTGGAGAAAGAAATCTTATAGTTGTTGAGCTCTACTTCCTTCATCTTGCATTTTGTCTATTATAAAGTATTTGTTCTGAGGGCTAATTATCTAGCTGGTGGGGAGGGACATTAGCAATCAAATAAATAAGGCTTATTGTTCATATTTAATTCACTTAGATTTGACTATGTGTTTATTTAGCAATGGGAGCTTTCAAATGTTTTGGGATACCTCCATGTTATATGCTTTCATTTTATTTATTTATTTCAATTTATTTATATCTGTTATCTTCAAAAGAAATGTCACTTGACCTAGCACTCACCAAAGAAAACTAGATTTAAAATATAAATAATCTGTTCTGGAAAAAAAGGTTTATGAGATAGAATAACTTATGAACTATTTCTTGAAATGACAAATAATGTATACCTATATGTGAGATTATATATATATATGTACATATGTACATATATGTATCTTTTCTTTCAAAATAAAGATCCTAAAGTTTAAACTAAATCAAAGTTTCAAGATCTACAAAATTCCCGATGACAACAAAAACCAAACCAAAATAAAACAAAACAAAATCTTATTAGACAGGAAGGACAAAGTCAAATTGTCTTGAAATGAAATGTCTGCAACAGGGGTCATCTCTTTTGAAGCCACAAAATCAACTTGCCACAAGATAAAATAATTTCAATCAAGCATTTTTAATTAAACTAGTTTACTACTGCACCCCTTACCCCAATTAAAGAACTAAATACAGTATTTATAGACACTTCTTAGGAAATTCAAAAATAGATAATAACAATTATACTTAAAATTCCACATTAA
>PISX010023945.1:0-28837 GCA_004024625.1 Mellivora capensis | reverse complement strand
CAAGCAGAGAGAGTCAATTATCATATGGTTTCACTTATTTGCGGAGCATAACAAATAACACGGAGGACATGGGGAGATGGAGAGGAGAAGGGAGTTGAGGGAAATTGGGGGGGAGATGAACCATAAGAGACTATGGACTCTGAAAAATAACCTGAGGGTTTTGAAGGGGCAGGGGGTGGGAGGTTGGGGGAGCCTGGTGGTGGGTATTATGGAGGGCACGCATTGCATGGAGCACTGGGTGTGTTGTAAACTATGAATTCTGTTACGCTGAAAAGAAATTTAAAAAACTTTAAAAAAAAGAGAAAAGTGGAAAGACAGAGCATAAAAGGGAGTAAAGAGAAAAGAATATTTCGTGAGGGTCTCCAGTGTGCCACACCCTGATATAGATATTTTAAAATACATTAGTCCAGTTAATTCCCAGAGCTTATCGAGGTAGATATCCTTGCTTTAAAATTACTTATAATCAGGGGTGCCTGGGCAGTTCAGGGGGTTAAAGCCTCTGCCTTCAGTTCAAAGGTCATGATCCCTGCTCAGCGGGGAGCCTGCTTCCTTCTCTCTCTGCCTGCTTCTCTGCCTACTTGTGATCTCTGTCTGTCAAATAAACAAATAAAATCTTTGAAAAATTAATTACTTATAATCAAATATCATAACTGAAGACTTACTCTATGCCAACTACTTTACTATATATTCATAGCCTTACTTAACTCCCTTAATAAGACTCCCAAACTGGGTACTATTATTAACCTTCTTTCACAGATGAAGGAACCAAGGTTTAAAAAGGATAAATGACTTTAAAATCATACAACTACTAAGCCAGGACACTGAAAATTGAATTCTGGGAGGATAATATCAGAGTCTGTGAACGACTGAACACACATTTTGTGTAAGAAAGATTAAATAATTTGACGTAAAGAGTAACAGAACTAAAACCTATGCTTGTAAATAGTTTATCTGAGTATAAAATGAATACTTTCATTTGTATATACACACACACATATATTTTTATGGAGAAATTTTACATATAGGATACAAATCAAAAGAATGCAATTATTAAATTTAAAAATTAAAAAAAAAGAATGCAATTATCATCTAAAATCATACAATCCAGAAACAGCTACTATTAACTTTTTCCCTTCCATTTCTCCCCTCAGGTACGTGTATTTATCATAGTGCATATCATACTGCATATATAGTGTTTGAATAGCACTTATTTCACTTAATATTCAAGAATTTCCCCAGACCATTAAAGTATGTTGAAAGTACAATATTCCATGAAATTAATGACATAATTAATTATACATATATTTCAGAATCTGAATTGGTTCCATTTTTTCACTACTCTCAGTTTTGTGGTAATGCATAGCCTCAGCTATAAATCTGAGGTCACATCTCTACTTCTTTCTGCAGGCAAGTTTCCTATAAACAGAATTGCCAGATCAAAGGATGTACCCACATTTAACTTAATAGCTACTATCGAATTTATTTCCAGAAAGATTGTATCAGCTTTCATTTGCTCCAACACTATACAACATTTTCAGATTCATTTACTCCTTTGCTTTTGACCCTGTTCTCCCAAATCATGGATTATTTCACCTACAAATAGATCTCTTCTCTCCAGAATTGTTTCTCCATCATCCTAGACCCCTTTGCTCTGCTTTCAAATATCCACCACATTTCTCTTCTATCCTGACTCAAAAGAAAAAAATTTCTTATTTGATCCTGTACTCCATAAGCTATACCCTATAACTCTCCGCCAGTTCATTATCAGTTTTCTGAAACACATGTGGTATGTATCCTTTGGCACACTGTGATATATCCGCACTCTGCCAATTCCCTTCCATTAGAATTCTACCTTCTGTATTCTAATGAGGTAGACCTCATAAAGGTAGCTGTTGACCTCTCACCTGTCTTGATCTCCATTATTACCAACTTCTGTGTATAATTTAGCATCATCAAACTTTTCATCAGATTTCATTCACTTTAGTCCCTATGACATTGCATTTTTTTTGTTTGTTTGTTTGTTTGTTTTTGTCTTATGTTTGACTAACTCTCCTCTTTTACTAGAACCTATTCCTTCTCCTTGAAAATCCTCAAATTGTTATCAGGCCCCATTTTTTCCTAGGCCTAGTTGAATACATAGCTTACCTATTTTGATGTAAACACAAACTTAAATTGTACCCATTTTTATTTTCTCAAATAAGCATAAAATTGGTCCAAGTAAATGGAAAAGGCAGGACATATAGAGAATATTTAAGGCAGAATAATAGACCAAAGATAGAAATAGGGATGTGAATACTACTCTCGCATTTTTAGGTGTTCAAAGAGTGCAAAGAAGGGTAATCAAATATGAAACAATCTGGAAAACATGGCATGCAATTCCCTAATTTACCATATCCATTTGTAGAACAAGTTTTTGAGAAGTCCTACAATATAAAGATGTGTTTTCATATTTATTTGACTATTGGACCTTTTGTAGAAGACATACTGGGATATTAGCATGGGAATTTCTGGGCCAAGAAGATGGGGTTCCCAGTGATGATAGTTAGAAGTTAGGAAAAGCCATTTCATGGCATGTCTTGGCTCTCCAAGAGTTGTAGAAAGGCTTTTTAGATGACTTGTTCAGATTTGAAGACTGATTAAGAGTATTTAAAAAGGGAGTACTCAGAAGTTCGCTTTTAAGACAAATAACTTTTCATGTTATGTAACCCAGTTCCTGAAGCAAGGGAATGAATTGAGAGGATTTTGAAATTGATGGGATTTCTCTACTGTGAAAAGAGTCACTGTTCAATTCTCATCATGGTGCCTGGGGTAGAGAGAAAAGCACTGAAAGAAGACAGAAAGAGCAAAACTCTGTAATGGATTAATAGAGAGGATGAGGAAGAGAAAGGAATCACATAGCACTTGTAACTATTAATTCAGTTATTTATACATACAACAAATACCTGGAGTGCTAGTAAGTGCAGTTATAAAAGGCAACTAATATTCTGTAGTCTCTACTTTCAAATAATTCTTAGTCTGGTAATACAAGAGAACACTCAGAAGAGCTACACCTATATCTGTATTTATATCCATCCACTGAGGTGGAAAGAACATTTAAATATAAAGAAAATTACATATATAAAAATACATAGGGGCGCCTGTGTGCCTCAGTGGGTTAAAGCCTCTGCCTTCGGCTCAGGTCATGGTCTCAGGGTCCTGGGATCAAGCCCCGCATCGGGCTCTCTGCTCAATGGGGAGCCTGCTTCCTCCTCTCTCTCTGCCTGCTTCTCTGTCTACTTGTGATCTCTGTCTGCCAAATGAATAAATAAAATCTTTTAAAAAAATACATAAAATTCATACATAAATCATAATTCCTTATTATACACAAGATATATAATACACAAAATACATAAAATATATAATACAGAAGTGAATAAACATTATGCATAAAAATACATAGTGTGTTTTATGTACCTAAAGCACATTTTAAAAAATAATATTAGATGTGTGTATATATCAATAAAATATTGAACTATAAGGGAAGTTCTATGTGTTTATGTGAATTATCTGTATATAGGTAATGAAATGCTCAAATTCTCTAAGGAAATAAGATAAATCCTGTGAAGCTGAAGATAACATATTCCATCTCCCTAAGAAATCATGACCTGATACTGATGCAGCACTCAAAATTCTGCTTCCAAATCACTCAGCCTATTATGCATGATTTCATTGCGCTGTTCCTTTTTTATTTCTATAATAATGGTAACAACCAAACTTATCAATACCTGGTGAGCAGAGCATACTACCACCAGAGAAAATCTATTGTGAAAGATAAACCAATTGCTCTGAGCTGAAATGGCACTAAAAATATATATATAAAAGAACAAAGGGGAAAAAAAGAGAATGTGGTATCTGGAGGGAGAAAATTCACTCTCTTTGCTGCAATTTTAGAAAATGGGATGTAACAACCTCTTTTGGTTTGGTGTCTGTGCATGTCTCAATATTTTTATAGAAAATGGTAATATAACTCCTAGTATCAGAAGGGGGCTGACATGGCCAGCAATTTTTAGTGGCCTCTAAAGAGGAGGTAAGTCTGATGTGAATTACAGCTTTGAAGTTATCTGTATACTCACCAGCATTATTCAATGAAATAAAATTCCAAAATGTTATCTTAGAATCAGAATGAGGCAGAAATGGACAAGATGCTTAATCCCACAATATTTTTCTTCCCCTGGATAAATCACAAATCCAACTGGCAAGCATTCACTTAGCTGGCCAGTTGAGGAAGCCTGCTAAGAGTGGGATGATAATAATACAAGAATATAGGTGTTAAAGTCAAATTATGATACCTCTCTCCACTACTGACTAGCTGTGTGACCCAGGGCAAGGTTTTTGACCTCTTTGGACCATGATTTCCATTTTAGAAAAATGGGGAAAATAATCACAAAACATCATATGATTGGTGTCAAGTTTTTCAAAAGTGAAAAATTAGTGTCTTTCACAGAAAAGGAGCTCTTAGTTCTTGGTTATCTCACCTCAACCAACACCCTTGTTTTACTAGAGGGTCAAACTGAACCCAAGTTCTTTGTGAATAGGGATATGGTCCCAATTCTAAGAGAGGTTGTGATCCAGCTAAAGAAACCAATGGTGGGGGGGAAGGGGACACAAAAACACAAACAACAGACTAAGCAATTTTTCATAAGATCCATTCAAGAAATGAAGAAAAAGTAGTGAGCTACTTCTCAGTGCATTTCACTGAGTTGTGTAAATAGCAAGTGCTCCAGGACTAAAATAGTCATCCTTCATAAACATCGATCTAGGTGTTAAGGATTGGTAAAGGTTCAATTACGTGAGGAGCATTGGGAGAAAGCCCTCCAGTGAGCAAAGGATTTCAGCAAATGTGAAAGCAGAAAAACACATTTTAGAGTAAATTAAATGAGAGAAGAACCCTTTCTCATAGCCTTGATACTTGACTATAGTTCTTGCTCAAAGTTGAAACAAAAACTTTTCCATATTAGGCCTGATTGAAGGAAGAGTTCAAGAATAAAAAAGGAAAAGAAGAAAATCTTAATTAAAAATTAGATAAAGGATGTAATCAAAGAAATAAAAGTCCAAGTAACTAATATATATTTTTGAAATGTTAAAACCTACTAGAAAAGAACTACAAACTGAAAGATGAAAAATCACATTTAACCTTTCAACTCTTAAATATCACAAAAGAAGGAGAAGGAGAAGAAATAGCTAGTGTTAGTACAAATATGGGATAATAGCCACTCACAAACATTGCTGGTTGGCATGAATTGGCACAATTTTTCTGGAAGTCAGTTTGCTATTTTTTTTTTTAGGTTTTTTTATTTATTTATTTTACAGATAGAGATCCGAAGTAGGCAGAGAGGCAGGCAGAGAGAGGAAGAAGCAGACTCCCCGCGGAGCAGAGAGCCTGATGTGGGGCTCAATCCCAGGACCCTGAGATTATGATCTGAGCCAAAAGCAGAGGCTTTAACCCACTGAGCCACCCAGATGCCCCTCAGTTTACTATTATTAATCATAAAATTTTGAATTTTTCATATAACTTAGTCCTCTAATTCCTAAGAAATTTATATTTTATTTTTATTTTTTTAAGGTGTATTTATTTATTTGAGAGAGAGCGAGAGAGCATGAGCATGTGCAAGGGGATGGGCAGAGTGAAAGGGAGACAGGAAAATGACTCCCTTTGAGCATGGAGCCCACCTCAGGACCCTGAAGTCATGGCCTGAGCTGAAAACAAGAGTCGGACTCTTAACTAACTGAGGCACCCAGGTGCCCCAAGAAACTCCTCTTTTAAAAAACAGTCATGGATACATACAAATATAGAGCTTAAAGAATGTTAAGGACAGCCTTCAAACAATAGTGAATCCTTGTCAACAACCTACACAGCTTACCATGGATGACCGATTAAATAACTTATGTCATATCGGTTCATGGAAATTCCACAAAGTTGTTAAATACGTTAGACATGTATAAGTAATGCCACATTACAGACTGTAAAACAATATTGCAATTTAAGTTCTTTAAAATTAGTGTATAAATGTATACAAACAGGAAGAACAATTGCTATTCTGAGAATGGTCGCTAATTGCTGATGCTTGTACTTTTAGTTTGTACATTTGTGTCTTCTGAATTTTCCAAGATGAACAAATGTCCCTTGTTTAATAAGATATAAGAAACAAACGAAAACTTAAAAACACAGAAGCAAATGAGGAAATACTACACAGTGTTAGTAGAAAGTAGTTCTTCCAGAACTGTGTACGGGATAAAAACACAGAGGAAAGGACAGTGAAAAAAGAGAAAGACTAAAAAGGAAGTGGGTCCTGTTTAGCTGAATTCTATCCTGCGTGATGCCTAATACATAGTTTATTCAACAGTAATTAATGTGCATCTTGAGTGGGTGTGAAATGGTGACCGAGAGTAAATGGAGCATTTCCAGGGCTCTTCAAGGCAAACAGCTAATTTTGTGACATGGGAAAGTCTTCATCTGTAGCTTCTGAGAATAATTACATGTTGCAGCAATCCTAAGTGTCTTTTCCTGTTGAATTTTCTTTCTGTTACCATAATGTCTTCAGTAAGATCTTACTAAATAATGGCTTTGCCTTGTCTGCCCCATGGGGCATTAAGAAAGGATATATGCATAGTATACAGATTACAGGATTATAGTGAACAGTGACCATTAGAAAGAAAGAAGATGACAAAGTACCAGATTCTCAGTTAAGGTGACAGCAACACCAGGGCAAACTTGTGGATTATGAAAACATCTCCAGGATGTCAAGAATAAGCTGCCCGTGCAGTTAAACTGTTGTTTCACATTCAATTAAAATACAAATGGTGAGTTACAATCATAATACTTTGAATATTCCAGGTCTTCATACCATCAATGATACCTGAAGAATCACCTCCATGTCACATGGCACTGCCCTGTTCCCAAATATGCATCAATTGATCCCAATTCAAGACCTATCATTAGTCCCTGATGCACAATAATCACTGATAGGACTTAAAATGATGTTGACGTTTTTCCAGGCCCCACCAAGATAGAAATACAAGTGAAGTCACATTAGTGGTAATAACTAAAAATATGCCAGCCAATTCCTCACCTACATAGTGGGGGACTGTCAAGACCTTTATCAAGCCTGTCATAAACACTTCTAAAGGCCACTGAAGAGTCACTTATAATCCATAGACCTTTATAGTGTGTTTTTACAATGCCTTGATTCTAATACTTTGGCCAGCATCTCTTCTCCCATGACATTGGTATCATTAATTCAATCAACAAATATTTGTTAAACACCTCCTTCCTGTATTGCATTCTCTGAGCCACTGTATAGCAGTGAATGAAACAAGCAAAGTCCTTGCTTTCAGGGAGCTCACATGGCAGGGGATAGGTAATACATAAGTAGGCAAATGGAGAATACGCTAAGTGATGGCAAAAGCGATGAAGAAAAATAAAGCACAGTAAGGAAATGTAGTGTAATGGAGGTAAGGGCAAGCTTTTTAAATAAAGAGAGTCAGGAAAGACTATTTGTGCAGAAAACGGTTTGAAGTGATGGAGGAAGGCAAGTGGATATCCATGCAAAGATTCTAAGAACGGCATCTGTGAGGACACATGGAGCTTGCGGGCACTTACTCTGTGTCTCTGGGAGTAATGTTCAGACTGGTGGAGAGCCCCATCAAGCAGACAATTACTGGTATACTCAAAGCTATATATTTTCAAAAATTTCCCCCCGATTATTACTAAAGAGAGGTTACCTGTGTTTCGGGCCTGAGAGGGAAAATGTTTCTCTTTTACACTCTGTATTAAAATACATCACTACAGGCACTGAAAAAAAAAAAAAAAAAAGCATTTCTTTAATTAAGAATCTCATGGTCCCAGAAAAAGAACTCCTCTTCCTCTCTTTAGGGCTAAAACAAAAATTCACATGTTTGTGCATTTATTCATTCAGTCATGGACTTATTAGGCACTTCCTGCATACACAGTGCCTTTTGAGTCTCACGCATGCCCAAAGAATGCAAAGGTGAATCAGTCAGCAAAGATTCTCTTGTCAGAAAACTCATTTTCTAGTGGGGAGGGCAGAAAGAACCAAGTATGTAGTTATGCCAGTTATTAGTATATCTGATCCTCGGTTTCCTTGGCTACAAAAGTTAAGCATAACATTCTCTTTGCTAGATTATTATAACGATTGAACAGTGAAAATACATAAAAGACCTAGCAAAATATCTGGCCCATATAATCAACACTCAGTAAGTACTGAAAAGCAGCACAAGGCAGGAAAAAGAACACACTCTATTGTAGTGACTCTCAAACTCCATGAAAACACAGTAAACCCCAGAAGGGCTTGTTAGACTGTTGGGCCCTCCCTCTAGATATTCAGATTCAGTAGTCTGGATGGACTGGACGGAAAAATGCAATACTAGCAGTACCCAAGTGATGTTAGTCCAGACACCACACTTGAGAACCACTTGAGAACCTATGGAATCAGATATACTTGAAACCTCATCCTAAAGCCATTCTTTATGATGTCTGTGGTCATGAGCAAGTAACTTAATTTCTCTTAGTTTAGGATCCCATATCACTAAACTGGACATCATAACACTTATTTCACAGGGTGCTTTGTGAAGTGTTCACTAGTACAGTTTGGCATGTAATATAGGAACAATAAATATAAATTATCTCTCATTTTAGTCTGCCTCACTTCTCTGAACTCTGAAATTAGTCTCGAAACCCCTCAGAAATTTCTAATTTTTATGAAAGTAATTTTATGATATCTTTTCTACTTGACAGAAACCTCCTCAAGATAAAGGATATCGTTTTATACATCATTTGCCTACCATAGTGCCTGAAATATAATAGATATTCCCACAATAAATGTATATTATCTTTATTACAGCTGAGTCCTTCTAAAGATATCATATGCCTTATTGTCTTACCTCTTTGCTTGTTTTTCCAAAACATGGAAGTTCCAATAAACAGAATAATTTTGCTCTATTTCAAGCATAACTCACAAATCCTTGGCTACTGATTAATCAGAAAAAAACCCTATTCCTAGCAATTGAGCTGTTGTTCAAAAACAATTAAGTAAACTTTCTAAGATGTGATATTAATCTCTCCTCTGGCCAGTGTTCATGGAAATGCTGCTCACCATTGTTTCTCCACACACCTGGCCTCCTTGCCATCTTGCTCACTATTCCCTTGTGGCCCATTCTATGTCATCCAATACAGGTACTCAGGGCCAATTTCATAAGTGTGTAACCTATGCAGTCAGTGCACAGAGCCCCATGCTTAGAAAGGCTTTGTGCTTGGTTTAATACTTACCATCACTATCTATCTGTTCTTTCTAATAGTAGAACAAGGGAGCCTGAATTTTTATTTTGCACTGGTTCCCACAAATTATGCATCTGATCCTGATGGCACTAAAGCTGGGATTCTAGGACGATGAAGATGCTGTATCAAGAACTTAAAAACTTGTTCTTTTTCTTTTTCATTTTTTGGCAAGCCATTGATTGGTTCCTCAATAACTATATAACCTTGGGAAAATCAATTTACTGAGCCTAGACAACCTTATCTATAAAACCTCATCTAAACTGAATGTTCTCTTATGTACTTCTACTTAAAAAATACTATAAAATCTGGTAATTTCTAAATACAGAGAACTTTACAACTTAAAAAAGGAACCCCTACTTTAGAGAGACACATTTTCTAAACCTATTGAATCTATTTAAGAAGAAAAACAGATGGTGAATGTATCCTAAGATGCCATTATTTCTCATATAACTATATACCTTGCATTTCCATGCAATTTCCTGGGGATAGTCAATCTGAAAATCTTTCTATACCTTAGTCTGAAAAATGACACATCAACAACATGCTGGGCCTCCTAATTACCAGGAATGTAGGGCCTATTAAACTGTGAGCATGCATATGCACACCTAATTATGTTTATGCCTACTTATAAATCAGCAAAGTGAAAGCATATGCACGCTGAAAATTACCCATCATTAACTTTCCTAATTGTACCCATAAAAAAAAGGGAAATAATTCACTTCAGAGTATGTTTTCATCCTTTGGGCAAAGCCTACACTCATCTTGTTTAGGTTTTGAAAAATTGTCTTCTTTCTCATAAATGGAAATCAATTCTTTGGATGCCAAAACACAACACAGTTCTTTCCTGGGTGTTGAGCTGGAGAAAATGAAAAGATTCAGATATGAATGTCAGAAGACTAGAGCATGGGTCTGGGAAGTAAACAGCACAGAGAAGAGATACTAGGTAAATTAAAACAATTCCATCATTCTGATGAAGAGCACCATGTAGATGGTGACAGGCCGACTACAGATACAATGGGATACAACAATGAGGGACAGATCCTCAGGGAAAAAGAAGCATTAAATTTAGATGTCGGACAGAAGACTCAATTTCATGACAGTAATTGAGATCAATTGGAGCGGTCTGCTCTCCTCATTCACAATTTCCCTTGTAGTTTCTTGAACAATTACTGTTCTATTACTGGCGGGATTAAGATAAGACAGACAGGAAGAGTTCTGCATGCCTAATTGGGCTCCCATATATGGTTTATTGGTGTCCTTACAGACAGAAAGCCGAAAGAAAGGGAGGAGGGCAACAACCAGAGCTTTGGATGCTCACAATAATGGGAAACCATCCTGGTCCTAATTCAGAGGTACAGAGTGCTGAATAATAAAGCTGAGGATGTGTCTTCCTGATAATTTTCCTCTAGGCACTTTGCATGTGTTATTTCATTTAGTGCTCACAACAGCACTGCAGAGGCTGCATCCCTGCCCCTGTTCTATAGATGAAGAAGAGGAGGATAAGGAGATCACCCAAGATGGCCGACCACTAACTGGCAGGGTGAAGATTCAAGCTCCAACTCTCTATGACTCTAAAGCCCTTCTTTCAGGACCTGTGCTGCTACCCAACTCAAAGTACCTCAAATTCCCAGATTTAATCATTTTTATTTTGCTAAAAATTCAGAGAGTCTTCTTCACCATATTAACGGTTTAAAAAAAATAAAACAACTGGATTAATGACTTTCTAAAATGCAGCTTGTCCCATATGACTTTATTGACATCTTTTGACCTATGCTAGAACAATGTTTTTTTTTTCCTTTGAGCTTAACCAGCATCTATGAAAACTCTCTTCTATTTTTTTTTTGTATTTGTCAAATTGTAAGCCTAGCCTTCCCTAAGGAAAAGGGTAGAAAATCTGATCTAGACTCTACCAGTAAGATTTACTTGTGCAAGAATTTAAATGAGAACTAATTAACCCACAGAAGCCACGTGTCTGGGGCATTAAACTTTAGGAAAGCAGAAAGTTGGATGAGTCCAATTCTTCATAGATGGTAATGGCAGTGCTTCCAATTTTCAGTCTTGGACATTCCAGTTGTGCCATGGCACCTGACATGGGGTTGAACATTGATTTTGCTCTGGAGCTCAATACCTAGCTCTCATAACTCCTGGAGATTCTGTAAGCTAATATTCTAATAATTCCCCTTTTCTGTTTTTACTAAGCAGAGTGCATACAATTACTTGCAACCAACAACTCTAATTTTGACACCAACTTAAAGAAGTATGAACTCTCTTCCTTGTCACCCATAATATTCCCCAGAGAAAAGGCTCCAGTGACAACCCCTATTACTTTATTCTTCATACCAATGTTCTAGTCAGTGTAACTTATGCTGCATTCCCTCTACTTGGAAGGCATTCCTATTCCATTAGACACTGCAGTATGCTTACTACAATTGAATCCATAGAGTAACAAGTTTCAAGGATCATCCAATGCTCCCCATTATTTTAGATATGAATACCTAGGCTAAGGCCCTGTTTGAGGATAAATATAAGGACTTGATCACCATTCAGCTACCCATAAAGCTTGTATAAAGAGGAAACATAGAAGAAGTTCACATCAAAGCATTTTATCTCTAACCCTCTTGATTATAGATCCAGTATGGTATGGCTCAAAAATCACAGCTTTAAGAACATATCAGCATCACTAGACTAATCTGAGGTCTCCCTCTCTGCTCCATTATTCCTGAAGTGCCTTAGTCATTCATCCCTCTCCTCTTCATTTTTGATCTGTTTGTAGAGACCCTGCATAGTCTCTGCACCTCCTTCCTCTCACTACCTGGAGATTTGATGCCTGCCATGCTATCTGGCTTTGGTCAGTGACTAATGCTTGGCAGTTTGTGTAAATTGTACTCTCCCAGCTGACTGCCATGATATTCTTAAATATTATGAATTCATGAGACAACCTTCTCTCACTCTTCATTGAATCCACCTGTGCCTAGCAGTAGATGGGGCACATATTTTAATGATGATGATTAATGATGACAATTCTTAGTTACTATTTATGGAATGTTATTACAAGACACCAAGGCATTAAATATCCATCATAATACTATAAAAGTAACATCATTATCACTTGCAGCTGAGGAAACCAAGCATCAAGGAAAAGAATTAAGGAAAGTGCCCAGTGTCACAAAGCTTAAACATAGCAGAGCCTGCAGTTGAACCTCACTCTGATTCTCTGACTCTCCTCCTTTGGTGTCCCTTCCCCCAGGGCAAATTGTTAAGGGCCACATTCAGGTAACTAGGACCCAAGAATTTCCTGCTTACATGATCTAGGGCCTGTGCCTCTTCTCAGGGCCCATTCTTCGAAGAGTGGACTCAACCGCTGGTGGGGTGGCTGTTTGTGCTAGAGTATGAGTAGGGCTTTGACTGTGTGGGCTAGAGTATCCACACATAGGCAGATGAGCTCTTTACACAGTACAGTGGAGCTGGCAGTGGGAAGGAAAAGTGGAGTATGTTGAGTAACGTCAAGAGTTATTTGATTCTAGGTTTCAATCTGGGGTTTAGTATTGCTACAAAGTATGAGGTACAACACATTTTATTTAACTGTCCTTAGTTCATGGCTCTCAAATATTTAGAGGGTATGTTGGCCTTTTTTTTTTTCTGTTTGTACTGAAGCCTTTGACCTTGTAAATGTTAGGGATGGGCCCCCCTAAAGCACATGCCAACAGACTATTAAAGCATTCTACCTCAGGTCATTCACAACAGCACTTTACAGTAGCTTCCTCTAAGTGTAACAGGTGGTGAGAAGAGCCTGACAGGTTGTCGTGTTTCAAATCCTTTGGAATCTTATTTGTGTTTCCTATGTATACCTCCAATCTCTGTGTCATGTTCCTAGATGTCTCACCAGACATATGTAGGAAGGAGTCCATCTCCATGGGGTCGCATGCCTCTCTTTCACAGTCTGTATCCACATAATGTCTGTAAGTCACAGTAAGCCTCACTGCTCAACACAGAGAAAACATTTGTCCTTGTGTAGCAGTTTCCCCAGGTGCAACTTCTGCTGACCCTCAGAACAGCTTAGCCCTGGTCCAGTGCTACAAATGTACTCCCCAAAATAATTAGCAATGCTCAACCTCAAAAGAAACAACTTAGTTTTTCTTTCTGTTTGATACAGTCCCCAGCTAGCAATAATTTTCTAAAATACTTCAGTAAGAGAAAGTGGAGATTGTTGTTTGTGCTATGAGTGTCATAATATTGCTAGTAAGCCCTGTTGAAAGGAGAGAATAAAGAATTACTTTGCAGCTGATGAAATGACAGCCCCTCTTCTTAAAGAAGCATGCTACTCCCTCCAAAACTATCATGAGTCATTCATTGCTCTTAACTGCAAATCTATGTTCTTAACATGCTGGGTGACAGGTTTACCAAAGATAAAAATTCAAGCTCAGAAGGGGCTCCATGATCTATGTAAGGACTGCCCATGGAACTGTAAAAAGACCACAGTGAGTTGGTTAGACAGCAGGAAGCATTTATGAAGGGTCCCAGCAGGTACCCAGTTCTAGGCTCACAGTCCACTTTCTTTGACAGGTGGACCTGTACTACTTCTTCCATGAGTTGTTTAAAAGTCCTGTGTAAATGAAAAACCTTGTTCCTATTGACTTTCATTCTCATCTTAAATCTTCACCATCAGCACTAGTACTTCTCTTGTACTTGGTCAGTCTGCAAGTGGGTAGTCCCTAAACCAGAGAGCTAAGGCAGCTTAACCAAAGTCGCAATAAGTCATGTCTCTAAATATTCAGTTCTATGAGATGTCACAATCCTTCCTGCTAGAGTTTAAATAATGTGAGTAGCTGGCACATTACTATAAAATTATGTCTCTGATTTTACCACTCTACCTTCTTTTCAAACTCTTCAATTACATGTTGATCCATGCTATAGACCGACTGTTTGTGAACCCCCCGCCAAATTCATATGTTAAAACCGCCACACTCCAGGGTGATGGTTTTGGAAGTAGGGGCTTTTTCCGAGGTGATTAGAGCACAAGGGAGGAGCTTTCAGGAATGCAATCCGTACTCTTATAATAGAGGCCAAATAGAGCAACTCACCTCACCTGCCCTCAAAGGACCACAGCAAAAACTTTCCCATCCAGGAACCAGGAAGAGAGCTCTCACCAGACATTAAAATTGTCACCACCTTGATATTGTACTTCCAGCCTCCAGAACTGTAAGAAATAAATTTCTATTGTTTATAAGCCACCTAATCTATGGCACTTTGCAAATGTAGCCCAAACAGACTAAGACAATCCACAAATAAATGTTTTCTTCACACACACAAAAAAATAACTATTTAAGTAAATCCTAAAGTGAATCAATTGGTGAAATGTTTATCTCGTTCATTAAATTCATGCTTTATCTTTCTTATTAACACAAATAATTGTATACCAGCCTTACATTTACTTGAACTAGGCTTATATTCCATGTGTGTTACAGAATTGTTTACTTCAATTTCTCTCTCTTAAAATAGGCTTAGTAGTGATTTCCTGCCATTAAGTAACACTTAAAAAAAAAAGGCTGTACAACCATAGCACTTAAATTCTTTGGGGACCAGAAACTCATCTGAGAAGCCTATAAAAGCTGCATATTCTCTTCTCAAGAAGAAAAGGATGCAGATACATGCAATTTTTTGCATATAATGCTCTAGGGCTGATATACCCAAAGAAGTCTGAAAGAGAACTCCCTAGATGTCCAAGGAATAGCTAAGAACTTTACCCTTCCATGTGCCTGGAAGCTTCTCCTCAATATTCTGGTGAGAAGATTATAAGGAAGTGGAAAATAAAAAACAAAGGCCCAAGAAATAAGAATTTAGCTGTAGGGGGAATAATAGAAAGGTGGGGTAGGACCATAGAATGATAAGATCATGGAGACCAAATGGCAGGAATGACCAAAGAGATTTTCAAAATCTCTTGAATTTAATATTTAAATTATTTACTATGCATCAGGTAAACTTACAGTCATCTAAGCTCCTATTTGTTCCCTCACATCTCCAGTAAAAGTTTCCAGTGCTTCTCTGCCTCACATGAGATGAATCTGTGGGACAAGTGTTTAAGAGATTGAGGCTGTTTTTGACATATAAGTGAATGAGAATGGAGAAACAGAGGAACAGATGCAGGACACAGAAGCCAGAAATCAGAGCCAGAACAGATAAGGAGAAATACAGTATTTCATAATGCGAAGAAATCTCGGAGTGTTAGATTTTCCATAGGATGTAGAATTGGCTTTGGAGCCAATTTTATATTACTTTAAGTGGGTAGGTAACCTCAGCTGATATCTTAGTTACTCTAACATTTTCTTAGCTTTTGAGAATTGGCAAAAAAGAAGCACATTAATTATCTCATTTTATCCACTTAAAAAGCCTGTGAGGTGGGCTGTGTTTCCCATTTACAAATGAGGACAGGGAGGCCCAGAATATAAAATAACCAAGATCACAGAACTAGAAAGACGTGGCTCACAGAGCTATCTGGGGTTCTAACTTTTCTTCCTAACTAACCTCGTGCCCTTTCCTCTGGGTCTCACTGCTTATTTGAAAACAAATGCTAAAAAATGGAGAGCTAGCACTAGGTCTCTGTTACTGTTCTTTCTCTATTGTGCCTATGTTCTGCTACTGAGTCCAGTTAGAGCCTCAATATACTACTAACCTCATTATTTCCAGGGGCCACACTCATCAGAGAATTGGCAGTTAAGGTACAACCTATTCTACATCACTGCCTGATTTGACTGGTTCAGCCTTCTCCTGGTTCATTGTGCTTGGGGGGAAAAAAGGAGAAAAAAAAAAGAATGAAGGACATTTCACAGAAATGATTTGGCCATCAGTACTTTTCAGTTCCAGCTCTGGCTTTTATACCTGAATCCCAGTCTTAGACTGAGCTCAAACTCCCTACAAGACATTGCAATGTGGATAGATCTGTGACTGAACAGTCCCAAAAATCACACAGAGAAGCACATTTGCAGGAGTCCAGCTTGGTAGTGATCACTCATTGATGTTACATGAGTATATTTTACATTATAAAATAGTTTTATGTGTTCAAAGAAATATCCAATTTTTTTCTTGCAAGAGTTATTTTCTGATGGTTGTGTTAGATTAGAATATGTTTTTTGCAATTTAACACCATGGTCTTGCACATTGAAGAGAGTAGCCTGCTTTCCTTTGGAACTGCAGCAGCTAAAGTAGGTCATTGTCAGAGTTCTTCTGTGCCTCCTCTTTCTAATGTTCCTTAGCCCTATCCCCACCCTGTTATCCTCCCTCACAGCTCCCAGTTCATTTCTCACCTTGCACTTATGAGTGGTTTAGCGATAACATCTCCATTCTTCAGTACCCTCCACAAGGCAGGTATCACATCTGTTTGGGGGTGCTAGAGCATGCAGCAGAGCACCTAACACATATCAAGTGTTCAGCTAATATTTGTGGGATCAAAGAATCTGTGAAATCATTTATTCAAAGATAAAAGAATAAATGAATGGTGGTGCTATCTTTGCTGGTGACTTAAGAATCAGTCTAATGAAATCATACCCTCCATATAACCTCTGTTCTAATAAACAGATGTGTTCTTTTGGACTCCACCTATCCCCACCATCCTTTGTTCACCAGTTTTAGGAACAACATTCCTCTGTCCTTGAGTCATTGCCTTGGACTGCTGTTCAGGACTTGCTTCCTCCATCTAGCATTTCCCAGTTCTTCTAGGAATGACATTATATCCCTGAGTACAGCCACTTAGCTTAGGCTTTCTTTTCTATTTTTTTTTAAGATTTTATTTATTTATTTGACAGAGATCACAAGTAGACAGAGGCAGGCAGAGAAAGAGGAAGGGAAGTAGGCTCCCTGCTGAGCAGAGAGCCTGATACGGGGCTTAATCCCAGGACCCTGAGATCATGACCTGAGCCGAAGGTAGAGGCCTTAACCCACTGAGCTACCCAGGTGCCCCAGGCTTTCTTTTCTATTGTTTACTTTCCTGACCTCATCATGCTCTGCCTAAAATGATACTGCTTCTCCCTTTTCAGGGACAGTGAAAGTAAAGTAGTGACTCACAAACTCTAAACAGCACAAATACCTGAGTGTTTGCATGTCATAGCTACTCAGGGCCAGACCCTATAGCATCAGAGTCTCTAAGGTTAGATATATGGAATTGGTATTTTGTGACCAGCTCCTAGCTGATCATGATAGCCAAGGAGACAGGAGATACTAGGGTAGAGAAGAGCTTGGAACATGTGAATTTGAATATTTGTTCAGAAATGGATTAACTTGGTGACTTCAACTATTTAACCTGATTTGATTTCTGGACTGCAGAATGGTAGAGGGAGTGGAGCAACCTACTCCTTGTTACCCCACACCCACCCCCAGTCCATTCAGAAGTAGATCAGCACTGACCAAGAATTATATAAGGGCCCAGGCCCAACATTTTTAACTTAAGCAGACAGCTTTCCTCGGCTCCACATTGTAAGACAAATCCGTTTTTTTTAGAAAATATATTCAAATCACAGTATACCAAATATTTATTACACTTAAATACAAATGTGGCACAGAATATATGATTATCCAGGTAATATATAATCAATAGATTAAAAAAAAACAACTTTTTATACACTCTTATACTCCTTCCAAAAGCCATTACCCTGCTGCCACCAGCACCCCAGTCACTAGTTCTACCCCCCCCCCACACACACACACACAATTTCCACAACTAGTTATCCACAGTGTCCTTTTATACCCTACCACATGTGGTCTAGAAGACATGCTGACTTTACACCATAGGAGTCCCAAGGCCAGTAATGAATATCCCCATTGTGGGAGCCAGTAGGAATCTGACTCCTACTGCTAATCTAATCCTTATTACCCTGTCCTAGAATTCCAAATTAGTCTCTTCTACACTTGATCTTAGCCAAAAAGCCGAGAAGCGATGCAAATTAGTCTCTTCTTACAAGTGACATTACAAACAATGCAGAGGATTTTAAGGGTCATTGTAGGTAGTGCCACAATTTACTTACATTAAAAGTTAAATAGGGTGCCCGGGTGGCTCAGTGGGTTAAGCCTCTGCCTTCAGCTCAGGTCATGATCTCAGGGTCTTGGGATCGAGTCCCACATCGGGCTCTCTGCTCGTCAGGGAGCCTGCTTTCCCCCACCCCTTCTCTCTCTCTGCCTACTTGTGATCTTTCTCTGTCAAATAAATAAATAAAATCTTTTAAAAAAAAAGTTAAATAGAAATTAGTGGTATTTTTGTCTGGTTAAATATGAATTTTCTTGTCCTAAAGGTGGAACAATAGCTGTTTCTTGCTGATCCAAACTTAAGGCCACTTCCTGCTAACCCTGACCCACTAGGCAGGGTAAGGCCTATTTCTTCCATCACAGGGTAAGGTACAGCTTCCCCATTCCTTACAAAGACATGACCAGCTGTACCTTCCCCTTGGGGCATGGACTATAAGCAGGTATACATCTCCATCACCTGATGAAGATACTGCCCCCCGTAGACAAAACCGATCAACGGTCCAGCCTTTTTAGGTGTCCAGCAGCTAGCCTCTCCTCCTGATCTAGACGACTCTTTTTCATGTCCAAGCACTGCCACACTTCCCTGCCTTCAGGGACAACTCTGTCTTTTGGTGTGAAACTTCTAAACACAGACATGGGTGGAGTTTTTCTTCAGTACTTTTGTGGAGGCAGGCAAGGGGTGTGTAAAGAAGAATTTAAAGTGATAGGGCAGAAAGGCTTAGCTGACCTGGAGTATCAAAGTGGGAGGGAATAAAAAATAAAAGCACTTTTTCATTTTGTTCTCCCTCTTCCACAAAGAAGAACGAGATAAAAGTTTATTTCACTGTGTATTTTCTTGCCACACTTAAACCTGTATTTGCGGTTCTCTAATGTTTCATTGAAGTGGAAAGAATACTGAAATTACTGAAGATCCAGCCAACACCAACTAATATTTCAGTGTGCTTATGTCACTGAAGAAAATGATTTTCAGTAGATCATCAGTTTCTAAAATACTGTTGGGGGAAATGCTAATAGGTGTGTTCCATCCCCCAAAAGTTTGTTCTTGGTATTCAAATAATTCTAGGAAACAGCGTCTGCTGTATTCTCTTTTTAGAGAGCCACATTCATATTTTAAAAGCTGTTCTAAATAAAGCTGATGTAAAATCCTATTAAATACGATTTAACTTATTGTTTTCCCATTTTATTTATGTCCCCATCTCCTCAGGAAAATCCTGTACCTTACTGACTTGGAGACTGTGTTAATATTTTGAGCAAGTTGATTTGGGAAAGATACTAGAGTTGCCCTTGCCCCACCCCCCCATCTGTAAGTGCATGTATGGGGCTTGATAACCCCTCTTCAGAGATGCTATGGAGACATTGGCAGAACTAAATTTCTTGGCTCCAATCTCTCTCATGTTGATTCTGAGGAAAGACATTGCAATTTGGAAGTAAAAATAGCTCGGGAGATTGTAAATGGCAAAAGCAGAGGGAAAGAGAGGCAGAAAATGATAAGAGATGTAGCTAAATATTTATATATACAAAAAATGAAAACATGAGAAGCGTTTCTTCTGAAATACATAATTAAGCTCAAGACAGAGTAGGCAGATGGAGCCAGTAATTACAGGTTCCTAATGTATCTAAAATTCCCAAGAATGAAAGTGTTGCTACTGATTTTGTAGCTTCACAGTTTATAGCTTTTTGCTGTTTATAATAGGCTCAGCTCCATTAACACTTGATGTTCCAGTTAGATAGCTTGTATTTTAAATACAAACCTAGCAGAGCAAAGCTATGCAATTTCTGACCTACTTAGACTATTTATGGGAAAACATGTTATAAACTACGGTTATTATGCATGTATTATAATGATTCATATTACTATCATCCTCATTACTATTAATGAGGCAGTTGTGTTATCATAGAAAATACCCTGGATCTGGGACCTCATCTCATTCAAACAAAGATTTATTGAATGCTTGCTATTGGGTAGGTACCCTTCTGAGCTCTTGGGTTACATTAGTGAATAAAATAGACTTAGATTTCTGCCTTATGGAAATTTCATTCTGGTAGGAGATAGGGAGATAGAAAGCAAATAGTAAACAAAATAAATAAGTAAATTATATAGCATATTAGAAGGATATAAAAGAGGAGATTGTTTTAGGTAAATGAGCTTCTCAGTAGAACAGTCAAAGCGGGGCACCTGGGTGGCTCAGTGGCTTAAGCCGCTGCCTTTGCCTCGGGTCATGATCTCAGGATACTGGGATCGAGTCCCGCATCGGGCTCTCTGCTCAGCGAGGAGCCTGCTTCCCTCTCCCTCTCTCTCTCTCTCTGCCTGCCTCTCTGCCTACTTGTGATCTCTCTCTGTCAAATAAATGAATAAAATCTTTAAAAAAAAAAAAAAAAGAACAGTCAAAGCAATGCTCATGGTGAACATGACATAAGGGGCAAAGACTGAAGGATTCAGCCCTATGGCTATCTGTGGGAGGGGGGAAGGGAGAGTCAGTGCAAAAACTATAAGGTGGGAGAATGTCTGGTCTGTTTAGGAGTATCAGGAGGTGAGCATGTCTAGAAGAGGCTAAGAGAGTGGGAGAGTTAAAGACCCGAGGTCAGAGAGGTGACATAGGGAGATCATATAGCGCTTTGTTGGTCATCATGAAGTTCTTGGCTTTTATTTTGAGGGAAATTAGGATTTGTTTAAGGAATGCAGAGGAGTGCAATAAATTGACTCACATTTAAACTTGGGACCTGATTGCTAAGGAATTTGTTTTGAATTCCCTTTGAATTATATGGGTTCATATTTTCTTTCACATATATAATGATAAAAAATAATGTCAATTCCAGGGCACCTGGGTGGCTCAGTGGGTTAAAGCCTCTGCCTTCAGCTCGGGTCATGATTCCAGGGTCCTTGGATCGAGCCCTGTGTTGGGCTCTCTGCTCATCAGAGAGCCTGCTTCCTCCCACCCGCCCTGCCTGCCTCTCTGCCTACTTGTGATCTCTGTCAAATAAATAAATAAATAAAATCTTTTAAAAAAAAAGGAAAAGAAAAAGAAAATAATGTCAATTCCAATTTCCTAGCACGAAAACAAGGGATGAGGTAAGTGTCTTACTTTTTTTTTTAAATTTTTTATTTATTTGACAGAGATCACAAGTAGGGAGAGAGGCAGGCAGAGAGAGAGGAGGAAGCAGGCTCCCTGTGGAGCAGAGTCCGATGTGGGGCTCGATCCCAGGACCCTGAGATCATGACCTGAGCCAAAGGCAGAGGCTTTAACCCACTGAGCCACCCAGGCACCCCTAAATGTCTTACTTTTAACCAACAGACTTCTTTAGAAAAGCACTATTAAGGAGGGCACTGGGTGTTATACACAACTAATGAACTGTTGAATATTCATCAAAAACTAATGATGTACTATATGTTAGCTAACTGAATGTAGTAAAAAAAATAAATAAATAAAAATTTTAAAAAAGAAAAGCATTATAACATTTTTTTTAATTGAAAGTGTGCTTGTTTGTTGTCATTGTGGAATACTGCCAAGCGCATGCTATATAGAGATAATATTTCTCTACCTGGTGTTAAGAGAGTAATCTCTCTGATTTATACAGAGAACTCCAGCCCATGACCCCACACTGGCAACTCCTACTCCATTTCCATGATCAGGATTATAATTCTATGGGTTTAACTCTTATCCCTTCATGCCCTTCAAACTCAGGAACAACTGCAGAAAGCCCGCTTTGCTACCAATCACATAAGAAGTCCTTTCATCTAGTTAGCTTGGTTCCAGCTTCTCAATGCCAACAAACATCAACTGGAGCACAGATGAAGCTTTCCCTTGTTTTCATTATAAAACTTCCCGACTCCCCTTCCTGCACTGAAGTTTGCCAAGGGCAGGCAATAGTCGTGGAATCCCTTGCTATAACAAGCTTTGAAAAGAACAGATTCCCTCTCTATAGCAAGCTTTGAAAAGATACCCTCTGTTCATGTGCACTGTACTTCTTCCTACAGAACCATCTTTGTTCCCCACAAAGAAGGAAGAAAAGATGGGCAAAGGCAGGGAAGAGAAAAGTGTCCCAGGAAAAAAACACATCTGTTTAGTCTCTGCAGTTTCTCCAGTTTCTCCCTTGAACTCTGTAGCTTAAAGCAAAACAAATTTATTATATCATAGGGTCTGTAGGTCAGAAATCCAAATATGTTAGCTGAATCCTGTGCTGAGGAACTCAATAAGCTTAAATAAGATTCCAGGGCTTCAATATCATCTCAGGTTTGTGAGTCTCTTCCAAATCACTAGCTATTTTCATTCCTTGGGGTTGTACAATTTAGGCTCTCAGTTCTGAGAGGCCACTCACCATTTGTGCCTTCTTTCAACCCTTCTCTAAGGCAGGGTGATTTTCTTCCTTCAAATCCAAGAGTAAAGCACCCCTCCTCCTCTTTCTTCTCTCTCTTCTCCTCTCCCTTCTCCTCCTTCTTCTTTCTCCTCCACCTCTCCCTCCTCTTTTTTCTTTTGAAGTGCTTGTCTGATTAAGTCATACCTACCCAGGATAATTGCCTTCTTGAGGAACCCAAAGTCAACCAATGGAGAACCTTAATTACATCAACAAAATGCCTTCACCTTTGCCATATAAAATAATTTCATCATGTCTGCTGGTCCACTCCAGGGCAGGAGATTATACAGAAATGTGAGACATTAGAGGGAATTCTACCTATCACAGATGGAGTAATCATATTAATATCAACATAGATTTCAGGATAAAAAAGTTACTTGAAGTAAACAGAAATATGTATGGATAAAGTATCAATTAAGCAAGAGGGCATGATAATCCTAAATTTATGTATACCTAAGGACAAAACCAAAATAAACTTATGTGTACCTAAGAAACAAAAATTGATAGAACTGTAAGGAAAAAAATAGAGAAATACACAGTTTTCTTTGGATATTTCTAACATTCCTCAGTCAGTAGTCAGTCGTCAGTTTTATTAACTGATAAGATAAATAAACAAAAAGTCATGAAGTACAAAAGAATTGAGTAACACCATGAACCAAATGGAGAAACTGACATTTATAGACCGTTCCACCAACAGTATACAAAACATTCTTTTCAAAGATACATGAAACATTCACCAAAATATCCCACATTCTTTTTTCCAAAGTGGTTGCACCAAATTGCATTTCCACCAACAGTGTGAGAGGGGTCCCCTTTCTCCACAACTTCTCCACCATTTGCTGTTTCTTGCCTTGTAGATTTTTGCCATTCCCACTGGTGTAAGATATTGGTGGGATCTCAGTGTGGTTTTGATTTGGCTTTCCCTGATGGCTAATGATGAGGAAGGCCTTTTTATGTCTGTTAGCCATTTGTATGTCTTCTTTGGAGAAGTGTCTGTGCATGTCTTCTGCCCATTTTTTGACTTGATTATCTGGTTTTTGGGTGTTGAGTTTGAGAAGTTCTTTATAAATCTTGGGTATCAGCCCTTTGTCTGTACTGTCATTTGAAAATATCTTCTCCCATTCTGTGGGTTGCCTCTTTGTTTTGTTGACTGTTTCCTTTGCTGTGCAGAAGCTTTATATCTTGACGAAGTCCCAAAAGTTCATTTTCATTATTAATTATAATATTTCATTATAATATCTCATCTCATATATTTCATTTTATTTCCACATCCTCACCAACATTATTTTTAAGATTTTTATTTATTTGACAGAGATCACAAGGAGGCAGAGAGGCAGGCAAAGAGGAAAGGGGGGAAGCAGGGTCCCTGCCAAGCAGAGAGCCCAACTCGGGGCTCGATCCAAGGACCCTGGATCATGACCTGAGCCGAAGGCAAAGGTTTTAACCCACTGAGGCACCCAGGCACCCCTCCTCACCAATATTTTTTTTCCTGTCTTATAAATTTTAGCCATTCTGACTGGTATGAGGTGGTATCTCATTGTGGTTTTGATTTGTATTTCCCTGATACTGAGTGATGTGGAATTTTTTTTTTTCATGTCTATTGGCTATGTGTATGTCTTCCTTGGACGAATACCTATTCACGTCCTCTGGCAATTTCTTGACTGGATTATTTGGGTTTTTTGGGGTTTTGAGTTTGATAAATTTTTTATAGATCTTTGATACTAACCCTTTATCTGATATATCATTTGCAGTTATCTTCTCCTATTCTGTAGGCTGCTTTTTAGTTTTATTGACTGTTTTCTTTGCTGTGCTATCTTGATGAAGTCCCAATAGTTCATTATTGCTTTTGCTTTCCTTGCCTTTTAGATGTGTCTAGCAAGAAGTAGCTGCAGCCAAGGTTGAGGAAGTTGCTGCCTGTGTTCTCCTCTAGGATTTTGATGGATTCCTGTCTCACATTTAGGTCTTTTATCCATTTTGAGTTTATCTTTGTATATGGTATAAGAGAATAGTCCAGTTTCATTCTTCTACATTTTTCTGTCCAACTTATCCAACATCATTTGTTGAAGAGACTGTCCTTTTCCATTGGATATTCTTTCCTGCTTTGTGAGAAATTACTTGATCATAGAGTTGAGGGTCCACTTCTGTGTTCTCTATTCTGTTCCATTGATTTATGTCGCTGTTTTTGTGCCAGTACCATACTGTCTTGATGATTACAGCTTGGTAATATAGCTTGAAGTACAGCATTGTGATGCCACCAGCTTTCATTTTCTTTTCAACATTTCTCTGGACATTTGGGGTCTTTTCTAGTTCCATGCAAATTTTATGATTATTTGTCCTAGCTCTATGAAAAATGTCAATGTTATTTGGATAGGGATTGCATTGAATTTGTAGATTGCTTTGGATAGTATAGACATTTTAACAATATTTGTTCTTCCAATCCATGAGCATAGAATGTTTTTCCATTTCTTTGTGGCTTCCTCAATTTAATATTTTCAATTTTTTATTTATTTAAGTAATTTCTACAACCAACATGGGATTCAGACTCACTACCTTGAGATCAAGAGTCACATACTATTTCAACTGACCCAGAAGAACCTCCCTAACTTTGACACTTTTTTTAAAAGTATTTATTTCTTTGACAGAGAGACAGACAGAGAGATCACAAGTAGGCAGAGCAGCTGGCAGAGAGAGAGGAGGAAGCAGGCTCCCTGCTAAACAGAGAGCCCGATGTGGGGCTCAATCCCAGGACCTTGAGACCATGACCTGAGCCGAAGGCAGAGGCTTAACCCACTGAGCCACCAAGGCACCGTTTTTGACACTTCTAAAGAGAGCAAACATAAGGCTGATGGCATATTTGCCTGACCAAAGGGCTACAGAATGCCCAGCTTATCACCACTTACAGGATCATCTCCACTCATAATAACAAGTGGTGGAAGAAAAATAACAGAATTCCTAAGGGGGTTAAAGGAAGCTAAAGGAAGAAATTCAGAAGAGCCAAAAGAAATCTCTAGTAAAACAGAGTTTTCAAAGGAGAAAGACAATAACTAAGCAAAACAAAACAAAACAAAACAAACAAACAAAAACTAGGATACAAGTGCATAAAAATTATACTCTTAAATAGCCCTGGATCAAAAAGAATATTGACAGAAATTATAAACCACATAAGCTTACTTAAGAAGCAATGAAAAGGATATCTGTGAGCCACTGTAAAATATATATTCAGAAGAAACTACACAGCTTTAATTTGCTTGATAAATAAATAAGAAAGGTAATAAATAAGGAACTTTTTATCCATCTACAGTTACATAAAGAACAACAAAATATATACTGAAAAAAGAAAATTAAAAAAAACAATTGAATAAAATTAAGAAACCCAAACTTGTCCAAAGGATAAATGAATTCAGAAGTTGTCTTTTTTCAAAGGCCAAAACCCCTTGTGAACATGATTAAGAAAAAGAGAAAATAAACATGTATAGTATGTGATATTTAAAAAGAAAAAAAGAATTGGATATGGGATGCAAGAGAAAGAAAGACGTGAAATACAATTTAAAGAATTTGTACTTAGTGAATTGAAGGACTAAAATGTTGAACCAAAAGGTTGAAGGCAATGATTATGAGTGAAATTTGGACTTGTAAATTTTGAGATACTCACTAAATATCCAGTGGTGATTCTGAGTAGGCAGTTAGATACATAAATCATATATGCAAGATATAGTGGTTTTCAGAGTAACAAGCCTGGTGGAATAACAAAATTTGGGAACAAAGAGAATATAAATAAATAAACTTGTATAGCAAAGGATCAGATGACATTATCAAGGAAGTGAGTTTATGTATAGTATATTTTGAACTCTTGAACACTCCTATATCGAGTTAAAGTGAATAGAAAGGAACCAACTAAAAGCCTGAGGAGTGGCCACAAAGGTATGAAGAAACAGGTGACATAGACTTCTTGGAGCCCAAATATAGCAAATAAGATGAGAATTGAGAAATGACCCTCTGATCAAAAAGAAAAATTTTACATTCAATTTTACATTCTCATCTTATTTGTCCATTAGCAGCATTTAATTCAAAGAAGTCATTTCTTCCTCTGTGGCTTCCAAGGCACCACTGTATCCTGAGTGTTTAGTAGTAAATGTAACAGGCATGGGGAGATCTTTGGTGATAGGACAGGCTTATCCAGAGAATGTGAGGTGAATTCTCATTTGACTGCTGATAGAGTCCTAAAAGAAAGGGTTGGCTTACTCCAAGTACATGGATTTCTGTGACACCCTATAAAATATACTGTTGAAAGGATAGAAGATGAAAGGAGTTGACTTCCCATAAGAATAATACATTAAGTATCAACCAAATAGGCTTTTTCTAACAAATACAAGTATGATTTAACCACAGAAAATTTATTAACACAATTCATTTCATTAATGAAATGTATAATCCATAATAATCGATAAGAGAAAGGCTATTATTAAATTCAGGAGCCATTAACATGATGGTAAAATAAGAAGGAAACATTTTAAAATGATGAAGGGATAAAACATTTTTAACAAAACTCAACACCAAACATAATTTGAAATGGTAAGTAAAATAATACCAATAATGATCAGAAAATATATAGGGATTACCATTATCCTATCATTTAATGCTGCCTTCTAAATACTATTGAATGTAAAAACACATGACAATAAAATGATTGCTCCAAACACTGGAAAAAAAAGTAAAACATACTTTATTTTAGGATGACTTTTTTTTTTAATTTATTTATTTGTCAGAGATAAAGGGGGAGAGAGCAAGCAAGCACAGGCAGACAGAGTGGCAGGCAGAGGCAGAGGGAGAAGCAGGCTCCCTGCCGAGCAAGGAGCCCAATGTGGGACTCGATCCCAGGACACTGGGATCATGACCTGAGCCGAAGGCAGCCGCTTAACCAACTGAGCCACCCAGGCATCCCATATTTTAGGATGACTTTATTGTATGTTTAAAACTTCAAGTGCCATTTAAAAACATATATAAATTATAAGAATTGGATAAAATAACTACACATCAGATATTTGTACCAAAATCAAGTGTTCTCTATATGAATAACAATAAATAAAAATTTGATAAATTAATTATTCATAGTTTAGACAAAATTACAAAAATTAAGAAAAAAAAATTAACTACCAAAGCATAGAATTGGAAAGACATGACTTCTGGCATGAAAGTGTGAGTAGTTCACTGACCCACTTCTCAATTTAAATGGTGAAAATTATGGAAAGGAAAATATAATGACCTGAAAATGATCCTAAGGGCAAAGAGCAATTGAAAAGAATTCAAGAAAGCCCATAAAAATTCAGAACTGACTTCACATTCAGATAATGGAGAATTTTAAACATGAGAAAATAGTTGAGGATTTGATAAAATTCAGTTAGGTGGATATTTGTGGCTCTATGAAGATACAGCCTAGACTGTTGGCAAGATAGTTTGAAGGAAAGAACTAGAGAATGAGAGAACTGAAGGAAGCCCTCCTAGAGTCAAAACAAATACCAAATGTTTACCTCAGAAAGCATCCCATGAAATAAGTCATAATTTGATTGCATTTGTTTGTACAGAAATTTATAACCTAGAGCATTTGAAAACAGTGGAGCATTTGGTTGGCAATTAGTGGGACTTAATAGCCACGTGTGATCAGGGAAAGGAAGGAAGAGAGACTTACAAGTACTGCTCTCATTCCAGCAGGACTGTAGGTCTACACAAAACTGTCTCCCTGAGGAGCAAGATCAGAGGTTTAGCACTGTGGATCTAAAAATAATTCAGTAAAATAATCCAGCCAGTCACTAAACAAATAAAGAAGCAAATGAAAGGAAAGCATGATTAAAGAACTAAGGAAGAATCACTATAATGTGCACCTGAAACTAATATAACACGTTAACTAACTGGAATTAAAATAAAAACTTAGAAAAAAAAGCAGGGAAGGTATTATGAAAATGTCATAACAATAATAGAATATCAATAAAGAGAAATTTTTTAAAAAGAACTGAATGGGAATTTTGGAGTTGCAAAGTATAAAAACTCAGAGGGCTTCAACTTTAGAACTGAACTGATAAAAGAAAGAATTAATAAATCTGAAGAATAATAGAGATTATTCAACCTAAAAAACAGAGGGAA